>JACGDI010002687.1:34036-79319 GCA_014898725.1 Jacaranda copaia | reverse complement strand
GGCCTTGGTAGTGGGCGTTGGCGTGGGCAAGCCTAAAGTTCAGTAGCCCAGCAAGTAAAAGCCCAATGTTAAATGACCCATCCATATGCATAGTGGCTCCAATGCAGCAACCGAAACACACACACATATTTCATAACAAAATTTTTAGTTATTTATTCTATTAATAATGAAATACTTTCTTTTGAATTAAAATATTATTTAACCAATCGTAATCAAATTTTTGGTTACACAAACAATTTGTAACAACACTAAAAATAAAATATGATTATAATATGTATTGGTAACAAAAAATAAAAAGTGACAAAACTGCCAATGTTTTGGTAACTAAGTATTTCGTTATGTTATAAAAATCTATGGTAACTAACATTGTTTTGTCACTAATATGAAACTTTTTGTAATGAAATATTTCTTCGCCATAAGTTCATCATTTGTAACAAACCAAAAAATTCGTTACTTAGACTTTTTGCGACGGGCTTTAGGGCACTAAACTTAAGTAATGAAATTTTCGCTGCCAATAGTTTAGGTAATGAATTTCAGTGTTATGGTAATGAAATTATTTGTTACTAAAACTGTACTTTGTTGTGGTGTAAGTTCCAACCAAAAAAGAAACTAACTTGATATGTATTTATACTTACAATGTATGAGCAGGTCGACTACATTTCTTAAAACATTTTGATGGGTTATAAGTTCCTCTATGGTCCTTTGAACGACCACTTGATGCTGAGAGATAAGGAGACTAATATCTCCGTATGCTCAAACCATTTACCCGTGCTTGACCTCATTTCCCCATTCTAGCAAGGTTCAATGACACAAACCCTTCCCTTTTGGAGTGAGAAACTGTAGGTATGTGTGGTACTGGGGTCCAAATATTTTCACAAAAAACTGACCAAACTAGTCCACACAAACATCTCAAGGATCAAACATGCATAAAATTCAGATTTGGAAAGGAAAAATACCTTGGTGATGGCAAAAACGAAGAACAAGAGTCAAACTCTTTCCAATCGTCAAATGGGCTCTTCACTAGTGTAGTAGGATCACCACCATTTTTTCCCTAGATAGACATCTCTGTTTAGGTTGAAATTTTTATTAGAACTCTTTAAGCCTTTGAAGATTCTACAATCTAAATTTCAAGCCGATTAAAACTCGAAAGGTACTCCTAGTAGAAGCAAAAATTGGCTGCTAGAAACAGCTCCAGTTAAGAGCAAAAAGCAACCAAACTAGATTACTTCGAATGCAAATGCCCACAAACTAAATCAATGGCCTATTCTATATAGAAAGGCTAGAATTTTTTCAGAGAATGAAGGGAGGAAGGCTGGAAATATTGAGGAGGAAGGAGAAGGGAAAAAGAGAGAGTAATGGGAGGCTAACAAATTAGTTTCCCACTACACAATATTGTTGGGAGAAAATCACACAAAATGTGCACACCTCACACACCATATAGCCTGCCACTCCACTATATCTATATATAGGAGTGGTCACACACCTCCCACAAAAAGCTGATGCCAAGTGTCCCTTACTCAAGTGGCCACTAACTTTGTGATTAGTAAATTTAATTGAAGTACAAATTTCATCTAATGAAATGTCTTACAATTAAATTCTAATTCTTATTAAATGAACTCTTCATTTAATAATGCTTCTAAAAATTATCTCTCCAACTTAATTAAATTAAACACTTTATTTAATTTGTAATCGTTTGACATAACTTTTAAGTCAAAGCGCTTAACATTGTAAGCTAGTCAAAATTAACTCAACCCTTAAATTAATTTTGATCAATTGATAGTCATGTGACATCAATTAATTAACCTTTAATTAATTGATCATAATTTAACTCTTAAATTAACTTGACCAATTTAACATTTAAATTAATTAAATCATAATAACTACAAATTTGCCCCCTCAAAAACCGGTCATGAATATTCTAACTGTTAGAAAATTCACCTTCTTCAATAGGCCATTTTATTGGCTTTTGTGTGTGACTCATTATATTCTACCATTCATTGGACATGGGCTCACAACTCCTTGTGACCTTCGAATATTCACTTTAGTTTAAACTCTTTCAAACTAAGTGACTCAATTTAATTAGTCTCATTAATTGAAGAGTACCCAATCTCCATAGTCGATGTCTAACCTCAAATCCATGGAACCTAACTAATTGGCAGAAATGAATGCTCTTGAAAAACTATTCTAGAATTACGTGTATCATGCAAATATGGTCCTTTTGTCTCCTATCTCCTGAAAGAGGCCTAGGGCAAGATATTAGTCGACTCTCTAATAGCCTCAATACTATGTTTCTATTCTTAATATTCAATTCTATTGTGTGACCTCACCTTTGAAAAACTTCTTTTTTAAATTATCACACCACCTTGCATAAGGATTTCTAGGAATTGATCATTATAAAACACATAGGAGATGCACTCGCCCTTCACAAAGATAAGAAGTTGGATTCCTTCTTGGATCTCATAAACCTCCATGTCTAGTAGCTCATGTCCAATCCCTACCTAAGTGGCCCGCTAAGTGACTAGGAATGAGTCAAAGCATAAGGGCCAAACACAAGGCTACAATGGATCCTCAGGTCAAAGGACTAATAATATGCACTAGCGTAAATAGGAGAACTTGCCACTATTGACATGCCACTTTGGCTATCTAGTCGATTCTCTAAGCAGGTTTTTAGTGCCTTGTTCTCTAACAAGCACCAACCAACATACATTCATATCTCACATAGGATTGCTCATGGAATAGAGCAACATCTGACCCTTGGATTCATGCATTGCCAATGCAAGTCTATTCGGATTTTAGATGCTCTATCTCATAAGATTATATGACTTGAAAGATTTAAGATCATAATCATCTAAGACTTATTCCATGATCAGCACCCAGTGCGTGTCCAAGTCCCATAGTCTTATGTAATCTATGGACTTCATCCAAATGCAAGTGAAGAAAATAAAAAAAATAAGATAAAGATGGCTATATAATGAATATTATTCAATCAAGATTGCCTTACAATGAAATAATTTACAAGGCCAATGTAATTGGCTTGCAGGGTACTATTCCAATAGAAACATAGTCTGATAATAGGATGTTAAATTTAGATCAAGCATGTTACACATAAATATATAATCTTCCCTCACATTGTCATCTAGAAAATACAAAAACTAAATTAATGCAAGCAAAGCGACTTTCACTACTAAAGAGAGGAGAAAAATTCCATAAGAATCTAATCCAAAGGCACCATCATTGGACATAATCTCATATGCAGGAAATAATTATTTAATGTTAGGAAAGAAAATGAGGATTGTTGAGCTTAAGAACTACACCAGTTAGGTTGATTTTCATGCTGTAATATGTTGATTGTTGTGGGATAAAGACTTGGACTAGCACCATGCTAATCAATCAACTAGTAAGGTATACCTATTTATCTTTATGCACAAGAACAATACTAGCAAACCTTTGGCTACCAAGAAAAGTTTCCATTCTTGATTGAGATAGGTAGTAATCTTGGTCTTATGGGCGAGTTAAGTAGACGAATTTGTTCCTTAGCTGAAAAAAGTTCCTCCAAAATGTTTTAATGTAACATTCAAATTAACAACCAAGTAAGTGCAAAACCAAAGGCACATGACAGATCTAAACTACAGTTTCTTCTATATGAGGAAAAGGAAGAAATAGAGGTCAATTAGTGCATCATTTTTCTTTTAAAAATAATATGGTACAAGAATATTTATACCGCTAAAGCATTATAAGACATGATAGATTTTAAAATCTTAAAGAAAACTATATAAAATTATCATTCATCTTAATTAAAAGTCAATAGCAGCAAATAACTATAAACATTCATAGGTTGTAGTCTTGATAGTTGCATGAGTTTAACTATAAATGTGATTTAGCATAATTATAAGTAGGGCAGTGTAAGCATAAAAACTTCTTAGAACAAATTAGGAGATTTTCATAAGACAAATGTAGACATATCCAACATAATGAAAAGCACTATCTTTGCCATGTTTATAAAATAGAATCTGTAACAAATTAAGAAATAGATTGAACTGTATTGCAAAGAAAAAGTTGAACAGATTCTAGAAGTAAATTTGCACATGAAAGAAGATCTTTAGAGAGTTGATGCCATTCCAAGAATTTCCTATAGAACGCCTTATAAACCTAATAAATAAGAGTACTGTTAGTAGAGCTGAACTCGAAGATCAAGGTAACTGAGCTATGGTAAAGAGAACAAGATCGAGTTGAGCTATAGTAAGGAGAACATGACTGAGTTGAGCTAAGCTGAGTAGGAATAGCTGCTCAAGATATGGCTCAAGTAAACTAGGAGGAACTGAGCAGCAAAGAGAGAATGGAAAGCCGAGCTCATCTTTTATCTAATCCTGAATGAGCTTGATTAATAGAGTATTTGAGCACAAGAATAAGGAACTTCAAGATTACAGGAAGTGGTTACACAACAATGCATATGTGACAAGCCTATGTAATTTTGTATAAGATCATGTATGTTAATGGGCTAAATATTAGGAATGTGGGATAATAACATTAGGAAAGTAAAGTTCCACAAGGTATAAAAAAATATGATGTAATTCAACCAGACTCTTATATATATATATATTTATTTTTTTTCTATCAACAATCAGAACAATTTAATAAAATAAATTTTTTCATTCTATTGGTGCTATTTTATTTTTGCATCAATTGGCACCGTCTGTGGGAATCGTTTTGGAGTTAAGGCGTGAGGAGATGAGTGACTAGAGAAGAAAAGTGGAGGAGGAGACATTAAATGCTCCACAAGGTGAGCAGTTTGAAGCAGTGGCCGAAGGGAGGTTACCAAGGCTAATGGAGGAACTAGAGCCATAGAAAGGGAGGAGTTTTTCTCAGGCACCCTCCCCCCCAATTTGGGATAATTAGCACTTGAGCAATGTAATTTTTTGTATTCTGCGATCATTCTTTTTATTGTTGCTCAGAAGTAAAGAATAGGATAGGTTATGTTTCTTAATGCACTTCCTTTTTCAATATCTATACCTCTTATCCTAGGGATACTGCCACTTGGTTTCTTATTTCATATTTCTATGATAGTACCTTTCTCAATGTCGTCGGTGTCTACTACACCCGTATCTCTAGCAACCATTCCACCCATGTTGGCCTCTATGTCGATAAAAGATGTGCAAATTTTACTTATTCCATCACCTGAAGGAAGGAGCCAGGTGGTGGGTTCCTCTATTATAGTACCCTTCTCAGGGAAGGTGGCTCAAGGTACAGTTATAGTAAAACCTTTATTCCCTATATTGGTGAGTAGGGATTTTCCTAGGGAACCAAAACCTACTGCATCCCCGATTAGATTGCCCGCAAATAAGTTGAAGAAATGTGATAAGGTAGGTAACTTACGCGATGGGGTTAAAGATATTGGTAGTAGAATAGAGGAGGAAATAGTTGAAAGTTAGATATCCATATGCCCTCTTGAGCACGGGCAAAAGAAGAGGTTACCAAGAGAAATGGTAGCAGATATGGAGGACATAAAGAGAGAATTAAGAAAGATGAAAAGAAAGGTAATGGGCGAAGAATAAGAAGTGATTAAAGAATTTCCTTTCGAAGAGGGGATCTTGGTAAACCCTTTCCTAAAGAATCATAAGTCATTTTCCATGCAGAAATATGTTAGGGGTTCTGATCCTGCTACTCACCTATGTGAATTTGAGAATTTAGCGCTGTTGTATCAGTTTTCAAATGGGATGAAGTGTTGAACTTTCTTGACTACCTTGGGAGTGGCGGCCTAGACATAGTGCAATCAATTGCCTCCACAATGTATGTGCACTTTTGAGGATTTCTCTCGTAGGTTCTTACATCAATTCACTAGCAATAAACATTACTACTGCAGCATACAAAGTTTAATTTCCTTTCATCAGAGGGAGAAAGAAATGTTGAGAGCTTTTATTAAAAGGTTTACTACGGCTACCTTGGAGACCCCTTACACTACCCCAGAGGTGTTAACAAGTGCCTCACACAAGTACTCAAGCCTAGCTCCTTTTTTTTATCATTGAATCAGAGACCAACGAACAATTATGATAAGTTGTTGCACCAGATAGAGAAATACATACATGCGGAGAAAGCATGTGATGCTAAGGAAAAAGAGTTAGGGGAGAAGGAAAGAGAGAAGAATGATGAGAATAGGGTAGGAAAGAGGCCTCGATAAGAAAAAATAGCTCAAATTGCTAATATACCATAGTCGCGGGTAACAAATAGACCCCAACCTCGAGTATCCCAGTTTACCCCCAAGTTTGATCAGTACACGCCCTTGAGGATTCCTAGGGAGTAGGCGTTGCAAGCAATTGAATATATAAACTTGTTATGGTAGCTGTGTTTTGCTAGTGAAGCCCCTCGGTGCCCTAGGTTGGATAAGTACTATCAATTTCACAATGAATATGGATACATAACGGAGAATTGTGAATATTTGATGAATGAGCTAGAGGAGCTAGAGAGGTGGTTACCTAGAAGAATTTTTACAAATCCCTGTAGGAAGTGGGGGTGGCCAACTTAGCAAGATTTAACATGGGGAATAGAGTAGAGGTAGCAACACAGGAGTGAAGAAAAACCAAAATGATCCCTTAATAAGAGGGGTAATACATATGATTTTTGGAAGACATACGGGAGGAGATATATGTCGAGCTAGAAGAGCTCAAGTGAGGGCCTTATCACATCCAAAATATAAAGAGGTAGCTATAGTAGATGTCGAGGATCGGATGCCATTAATTCAATTTAGGCCTGAGGATCTTAAGGTGGTGCAGTTGCCTTACTAGGATGCCTTGGTCATCACCACCTCTATTACTAATTATGAAATAGCCCAAATTTTTGTGGATGAAGGGAGTTTAGTGGATATTCTATTCCTATCGGCACTCCAATAGATAAAGTTAGGTAACATCACCTTAAAGCTAGTGGAAATGACATTATTCGAATTTGCATAAGAGGCAGTGTGACCTTTAGGACAGATCACTCTGCTGGTCACCTTAGGTGTAGGACTTCATTGCAAAACTTGTATGGTAAATTTTCTTGTTGTGGATGCTCCTTCTACTTATAACATTATATTTAGTAGACCCATGTTGTAGCTCTTCTAGGCGGTAGGTTCACCTTACCATATAAAGCTTAAATATGTGGTGGGTAGGTTGGTAGAAGAAGCTATGGGAGATCAACAAACCTCAAAAAAATGTTATGTGGAGGTAGTAAGGGTTGGGTACAAGAAAGCAAGAGAACTAAGTTATAAGAAAAGGACAAGAGGTCCTAAGGTGTTTAGTAAGGAAGGACAGGACCATCTTAAGCCTGTTGGGGAGCTTATAACCATAGAATTAGTGCCTGGATAGCTAGGGAAGACTACGCGAATAAGAGTGCAATTAGATCAGGAACAAGTAACTACACTCATAAAGTGTTGAGGGATGTGTTTGCATCTTTGGTCGCACACCTAACAGGGATTGAGCCAAGTATAATAGTGCACAAACTCAACATAGATCCCATAGCTAAGCTAGTCATGCAGAGGAAGAGGAAATTGGGGCCAGAGAATGATGCCATCATCCAAAAGGAGGTGGAAGAGTTACTAGATGCAAGGCATAAAATAGAGATTTAGTTCCTAGAATGGATATCTAATGTGGTGTTGGTCCCTAAGAATTTGGAAAAGTGGAGAATGTGTATAGAATTTAGAGATCTTAACCGAGCTTATCCTAAATATCACATCCCTTGCCTAGAATTGATCAGTTGATGGACTCTTTGTCTGGTTGTGAGTAGTTAAGTATGATGGATGCCTCGTAGAGATATCATCAAATTTCCCTACACCCCAAAGACTGCAAGAGAGTGAGCTTCATCATAGCAAAAGGTACTTTATGTTATGTAGTTATGCCTTTTAGGTTGAAAAAAATAGGTGTTACTTATCAGCGACTGGTTGACCAGATGTTTAGAAATTAAATCAGAAAGAATATAGAGGTTTATGTAGACGACATGTGTGTGAAAAGCACCCATCGAGCTGGCCATGTAGAGGATTTAAGAGAACCTTTGGAGACTCCAAAAAGGCTATAAGCTTAGTTTTGGTAAGAGAAGAAAGAACCAGTCAAAAGCCTATTTATTATATGAGAAAAGTGTTGCACGTGGCCGAGCTAAGATATCCTAGGATAGATGAGTTAGCCTTGGCACTGATGATTATAGCCAGGAGATTAAGGCCTTACTTTCTCTTAGACACCATTGTGGTCTAGACTAATCAACTACTTAAGCAAACCTTGGGAAAAGCAGATGTTGCAAGGAGATTGGTTAAATGGTTAGTAGAGTTGGGAGAATATGACATTCAGTATGCGCTTATGACAGCTATTAAAGCTCAAGCCTTTGCTAACTTTATGTGGATGCGACCTTGCCTCAAAGAAGAGAAGAAGTGTCATCCATGTATGTCGATAGTTCTTTATGTGAAATGGTAATGGTGCTAGTATTATCCTGATTAACCTAGAAGGAGATGAGTTAGAGTATGCATTTAAATTTCAATTCTGAGCCTCTAATAATGAGGCTAATACATAGCTATGATTAAAGGTGTTAAAATGGCTATTAGTAGAGGAGCCACACGGGTGTGAGCATACACCGACTCTCAGTTAGTAGCGAAACAAGCGATGGGATAATATGAAGTAAAGGAGCCTCGTATAAAATGATACTATCATATGATAAAGAGGTTGACGGAACAATTAACAGAGCTGCAAGTAATCTAGGTGCCATGAGAATAGAATTCCTAAGCTAAATGGTTGGCAAAAATTGCAAGCTTATTTGAAAAGTGTGGAACTCGAGCTATGACCATTCAAGAGTTAAACAAAGAGGAAGAAGTAAAGACTAAGGTGCTTACTATAGAGGGAAAAGTGGATTTGAGAATGCCTATCAGACAATACCTCAAAGGAGAAAGGGGATAACAAGCGGAACTTGACTCTAAGCTTAAAATTCAGGCATCTCGATTTATTGTTATTAATAGACTACTTTACAAAAGAGATTTTTCCCAGCCATTACTGAGATGCTTATCACCACAGGAAGGTGAATACATTCTCAGAGAAATATATAAGGGATGTTGCGGTAACCATCTTGGAGAAATACGTAAGCCCTTAGAAATTAGAGTAAGGAGCTCAGGGATAATGAATCTTAACTTGCCTCTCAATTGTTCCAAATAAAAGCATAAAAAACTCGCAAGAGGTAGGTGAGGGCGATTTGAGGACTTGGGAATTACTATTTGGTATCTAGCGGGAATGCCTATTTTCTCATAAAATCTCACACCCTCACTTCAGGTCATATGAGAGTTATAAATCTCATAAAGAGCTAAATTGGCAATAGATTTAGCCATGCCTTTTTCAATCTCTCTCAGAATCTCAAGGGGCCAACTCAAAGAGGAAACCGAATTTTTTGGACAGCATGTTGGGACATGGAAAGAAAGAAGAGACGGATGTGTATTTATACAAAAGGGCATTGAAAAAATAAAAAAAAATAAAAGAAGAGCAATCATATATAGAGAGGCAAGATAATAGAAGAGTTACACAAACATAAAGTAAAAAAAAAAAGGGGGAAGGAGGAGAGAGAACCTGATTTTTGCGCTTGAACTGGAAGAGACCCGATAGAGGAAAAAATTTGGAAAGAAGAAGAAAATAAAGAGAATGGTGATGTGAAGAGGCGGGAAGAAGGAGAAATGAAGGAAGAGGATAAAGTTTATATAAGGTGAAGGAAAAAGAGAGAAATGATTGTGACCGTACAAATTTTATTGAGATATGGAGGTATATTAATGAAGATGGAAATTTGAAAAGACCCCTATCACTTAGGAAAAGAGGAAAAGTTGCCACATTTATTGCTAGGAGATCTTTCTCATCAACTTACATCTTCCTAAATATATTTAAAATGAGGTGTCAAGGAGCTTGAGACTTTGGCAAATTTCCTGTTCAGGCAGCTCTGCCATGCACTTGCTAAAGCTCAGCCATCTACATACGTTGGCTTAGATCATAAGCTTGGCCATGTACTTGCTAAAGCTTGGTCATCTACCTATTTTGGATAGGAAAGAATGACCATGAACCTGTTGAAGATAAGAAGCTCGGCTACATATGTTATCTTGGATTAGAAACTTGGCCGCATACTTGGAGTGAATCGAAAGCTTGGTTTAGCATCACACACTCACATTAAGAACTTGGTTATGTATCTCATGGATGGACAACGCTGACCTATAAGCTCAATCACATTGCAATTTATATGTATGATGGCTAATTTTTCTCTAAATGTACATCAACCCTACAGGGAAACATCTTATCTAGGCCTAAAAACATATATTCAAACACTTTTTTAGGTGGGAAAGGGGGGGAGTGATGATGCCATTCCAAGAATTTCCTATAGAATGCCTTGTAAACCTAATAAATAAGAGCACCGCTAGTTGAGCTAAAGTCACAGGTCAAGGTAATTGAGCTATGGTAAGGAGAACAAGACCGAGCTAAGTTGTAGTAAGGAGAACACGACTGAGCTGAGTTGAGTAGGAAGAGCTACTCAAGATATGGCTAAAGTAAACTGGGAGGAACTAAGTGGCAGAGAGAGAATGAAAAGTCGAGCTCATATTGTATCTAATCCTGAGTGAGATTGATTAATAGAGCATTTGAGCACAAAAATAAGTGACTCCGAGATTATAGGAAGTGGTTACACAGTAGTGCACATGTGTCAGGCCTATATAATTTCGTATAAGACTAAGTATATTAGTAGGCTAAATATTAGGAATGTGGGATAGTGATATTGGGAAAGTGGAGTTCCACATTGTATAAAAAAATCGTGATGTAATTCAACTAGACTCTCATGTATTCATTTTTTTTTCAATAAAATATATTTTTTTTGTTTTATTGGTGCTATTTTGTTTTTGCATCAAGAGTGAAATGAGATACCAATGTTTTTGCAACAGCAAGCGTGTAAAGTGGAAAACATGGCACCGCGAACAGGGAAAGAGAAGTAAATGCCTTTGCAGGTTTCAGATTTCTGCTAGGCAAGGTTAATATCCCAAATGAACTCACAATCACCACAAGAGGAACGTTATTAAGCATGAAACTATTCAGCCGCAAATAAACAGAAGCAGTGACATATGATAGACCATTCAACCCAAGATAAGAAAGAAAAAAATCATTACGAGAGGATGGGAGAAAAGAGAAAAGTATCTAATAATCATTATTAATTAATCAAAGTAGCTTTTTAGAGGAAGACCTAGATGTTTCAAACAACTCATTTAATTCTTTAATATGAATTAGACTGAATCTATTTATTTGAAAATTTATCTTAAGTTAAAATTTTGTAATTGAGGATTGATTCAACTCGTAAACTATAAAGAATCGTGGGCTTACCCAACTTGCGAGTTAAGCGGGCCAGCTCATGAGGTAGCTAGCGATAGTTTTTTAATTTAAATTATAAATTATAATTTTTAAAAAATTAAGAATTTATAATTTTTAAATTATATATTATAAGTTTATAGTTTATAAATTTTAAATTACAAATTTGTAAAAATTATAAATTAAGAGTTAAAATAAGAAATGTCATTTATAAATTTATAAAATAAGAATGGCTTGAAACCGCATCCACCATGACACCTCAATTAGAGAGCAATTTAGATTACTTGAGTGAATGACTGATTTATTATTGAGCATATTTAAATATTTAGATATTACAAAATTATTTATTTAATTTTACAAAGTTGTTTATTTCTTTTTATTATTAATGTGTACATTCATTTAGAGGTTTAGTCATATCCATCTCTATGTAATTATTTTTTTAAAATTTATGACGAGTAGAGCGGTCCATGCGAAACTCCTCATCACCTTATTCAGTGGTGTTTTTAGAAAAATATAATTGATACAAAAAATTAATATAAGTATAAATTTTTAAGTTTTAGTAAAAATTTAAGTATTATAAAATATTAAAAAACACATAAATATAAATTATTAAGTTTTTCAAAAAAGTATAAATGTTAAAAAAATTAAGAATCACATAAATATAAAAACTTAAAATTTTTAACTTATTTTAAAATTTAAAAAAAATAATAACTAGCACGTTATTCCACTAGTTGGCTTGCCAGCCCGATTCGTATATAAACTGATTCACCTATATGTGGATTGATTTTGAGCGTAATTAAATTTTGTGAAAAAATGTCCATCATAGTCCGGCCCACGAGTCAGCCTAGACCAACTCGAAACCTTCTTGAAATGTGCATCAAATAGGCCGGGCCACTCTAGGAAGACCATACAACTCCCTGCGTCTTAGCTCTCTAGTAAATAGACAGCTCCTCATCTCAGACAGTTTAAACTTTTTGTCTAGAAGCTATGCTCCCAAGTGTTACATCTAAATCCATTTTGGCATGAAAAGATGCTTTGTAATCAGATGACTAATATGATGCAATGAGAATTTTTTTTTTCAACACCTGAATCTTGCTTGCGGTGTCCATAGCATCCAAATTTTCATTTATAAGTCCGATTCTCTTATCTTCTAGCCGCAATCCTTCTCATGTCAATCGCTGCATTTTGCTTACTATAAACCTCTAGTTGGATAAGTCATCAACTCCAACAGTAAGAATATTCAATTAACATATAAGCAATTGACATAGATTTTGTAGACAAGAAGGTGAGCCACCGAAACTCAGAACACAAGAGAGACATATTGAAAAACTACATATTTGGTGATTCAAATTAATGAAAAGCTAAATTTAAAAGTGCTAACATTTAATTCAAATTTTTCCAAGTGAGGATTCATGAAATGACCTTCATAGCAATAAGCTACTGCATCTAAACAATTACGAGGAAACCAAAAAAATGTCATGTCTACTTGTGCAAAAAGTAATAAGATATAATTACAATGAAAAAGTAAATAAATAACAAGGGAACCAAAAGAAAACTGTATTTAGAAGATAGAATTCCTAGATTAAATAATATTCTTTTTGAAACCTGTAGGAATAAATAAAAGGGCTAATTATATAAATATAAAAGAGATTACTTTCAACATCACCATAACCTGCCAACATGACAGGACCGTGGTTCTTTTTTGAAAACATCGATGCTAACTGGCACCAAGCAATTAATTAGGAAGGCATTATTATCATTAGCTGACAGATACATTTGTCAAATGTTAAAGAACACATCAATTCCAAACATGCAAGCAAAGGGGATTTGCATGATAAAAGCAAAAAAGAAAATTAAAGAGGTTAAACCTTTAAAACTCAATATGAGGATCTCGCATGGGGAACGGAGGAATAAGCATCAGTGCACCATTAAGTGAAGGAACATCCAGCTGTTGGTGAAGAAGAACCAATGCAACAATGGTACGAATAGGAGCTAACCACAAAATGTGGAAGGATTGGCATACTTACTGCAAAAAGAGATGAAATATAAAGTTACAAGACATCCTTCATTTATTAAGATAAAAAAATAGAGTTAACATTTTGCACCACCTAGTGCTCATTCCTTAGAAATTGCTCACTGAAAGCATATGGTGAACAAATTCACCTCACTCAAAACAAGAAATAGAAAAAGCAGGGGTTAAATACGCATGTCCCCCTATTAAATTTGAAATTGCCATAAAATGTTTTGTGTAAAAAAATGAGTGTGATTAGTACTCTGTGTTTTGTCAAAATTGCCACCATACTCTCATATGGTGGTCACGCACTGAATGTGCAAGTAGTAATAGCAATTTTGCTATGAAATGTTCAGAATGCTCTCTGAGGATCTAGTTGGCCTTTTTTTAATCGAAAGTTTACACAAAGGTTTTTGTGGCAATTTTAAATTACACAAAGGGGTTATGCATATTTTCTCCTAAATACATATATATTATATAAATATAAATATGTATATATACCACCCTAACAACCACTCCCCACCCCCATTGTAATGGCTATGGTAGTCGTAGCCAAGTATCTAGCCATGGTGGATTTGCCATTGCCGCGGCAGCAAGCCAGTCGTGGTTAGATGCATAGTTGGCCACTAGCCATGGCTATTGTGCCAGTTTGGCTGCGGGCACCTGCAGTAATTGGCTGCTTGGTTGAGGGGAAGTGGATGTGCATGGGTGGTTTGGGGGGAAGGGCTGGCCTAAGCAGCCGCCTTGGCGGCGGTAGCTGGCCAGCAGCTATGTCGGGGGGTGAGTATTTGGTTGGGAGGAGAGAAGAGGGTAGTGTAATTATATATATTCTTTTTATAGTAATAATAATAATAATAATAATAATAATTAAAAAGAAATAATAATAATAATAATAATAATTATTATTATTATTATTATTATTATAATAGATAAATTTATTTAAATTGAATTAAATTATTTACACCTATTTATAAATTTAATATTCTTAAGTAAAACTTAAAAATAAATTATAAATTAAAAAACTTAAAAATCTATGGGAATGTTAGTTTGTGAAAGTTGTGTTTTGGTATATTTATTTATACTTTGGGGGGAGAAACTTTTTACTATTGCAATCAAATTAATACTTTTTTATTGAATTTTTGGAATAAAAATGGAATTGAGTATTTTTTTATTGTTAGAATAATAATAAAATTAATGAAGTTGAAAGCTGTTTTTGTGAATTAGGTTGTGTTTAGGCTAATTCGACCTCCAATGATCCAACAGTAATATCTTGTTAGGCTGAGATCTGCAATCAATAGCAAATGTCAGACTAGCCAAGGGCACTCCGATGCTCAAGTTAGTACTAGTCAAGTGAGATAATCGAGTAACAGAGTAAGAGCATATAGTATATATAGCCATACTTAGAGGGTGGCTAGCAGTAGGGTATTTATAGCTTTCTCCAAATGGGTAATATGTTTAAAATGCTCCTATCAAGTGTAAAGGGCTTTTGTCCTTGCCTGGGAGTTGCAAGTCATTTCTATACTCTGTACTATTCCAAGTGGCATCATTTCCTACTTTCTTGGATGAATAGTACTTTAAAAGCACTCCTCCTGATAGAGTTGGGGTAGAGGCGGTGCTAGGGTGGCACACGCCATTAATGTGAAGGCACGCTTACTATTAGAGCATTAAATGTGACAAGAATATAATTCAGTGCCAGAGTGAGCACTCTGATGGATGGTGATCAACCAAATAAAGTAGTTAACCAGAAAGAGAGCTGCATGGACTAGATAACTTGAAGCCTCCCATCGGGCAGGGTCAAGAACTATCTGCTCGACTTGGCAGTTGTGGTAGAGTGACTTAGCCCAGCTGGGTCTAGAAGCGTGGTTGGATTTCAAATGCTAAGTAAGCCTGGAGCCTTCTATGGAGTCAATAACATATTGGGCTAGCCTGTTAAACTATCCCATATCATAAGTTTTCCCTACTTGCGATTTTGATCGAGCTTGTCGATGGGAATGAGTAGAAAGTAGACAGTTAATTAATGGTTATGCACCTTCAACCTGGGGTTTTTGAATTGTCGGCCAAGATTTTTGAATTCTCAACTAGGATTTTTGAATACTTAACTAAGGCTTAGTCATTTAATACATTTGTTACGTTGAGGTATACGAAGCGCCAAGAGATGGCCATGAAATTATTGCTACCATTTAGGGTCCCATATCTGAATGCCGATAAATAAGTGAGGTAAAAACATTCATTTTACACTTTTACTAAATCCAGTCTGGTTGATTTTTTCATTTAGAGCCTTTAATCCCTTTATGCGTTTTAGAGCCTGCCAACAAAAAACTGTAAATTCTTCTTTGAGTTTCTATTTTCCTTCATTTGTGTTTTAATCATGTCGAGTTCATCAAATAGTGAGGACACTAGGTCCTGTAGTGCACACTTCCATGGGGAGATTGGGGATGAGAGCACATTTGACAGCTCGTTAAGTAATAACTTGACCTCTAGTAGCTTGAGTGATGAAAGGGCTATCTTTGGGGGTGAGGCTGGCCCAAGTGAAGTGCTAGCATCATGTGGTCAATTGTTTACACTTGACCATTATAGTGAGATAGTGTCCAAAATTACTCCTACTAATTTAGTTCGTATTAGAGAACTTTGCCATCTTCCTAAAGGGTTTGAACTTTTGGTGCCTAGGCTGTGGGGTAGGATGCATTGACCTCCAAGGGGATGTATTATGGTGTTCGAGGATGGGTTTAGGTGCAGATTTAGATTTTTGCTAGCACCTACCATAGTCGATCTCCTATGGCGCTTGAAAGTCTGCATGACGCAGCTCCTACTAAACTACTTTACCACTGTATATAGTTTTGCCATGTTGAATCATTTGTTTGGCCAGCCAACTTTCTTTGCCAATTTTTCAAACCTATTTTACCTACCCATATCTTGAAAGTCAAGTAACACTGAAGAGTTCGGGTTTTACTACCTAACAGCATGCCTACGTCAAAAATTCTTAGTCATCTCATC
Source organism: Jacaranda copaia (assembly GCA_014898725.1). Classification (NCBI taxonomy): domain Eukaryota; kingdom Viridiplantae; phylum Streptophyta; class Magnoliopsida; order Lamiales; family Bignoniaceae; genus Jacaranda; species Jacaranda copaia. The sequence goes on along the minus strand of JACGDI010002687.1, from coordinate 62,984 downwards.
CTCATCATATGCACAATAGTGGAAAAAATATTATTTATATGTTTGATGACCCGGTGAGTTTAATATTTTGAGGGGTTGGTGAAAGAGACACATTGAGATGCCAAGGAACCAAACTCTAAGCTAGCCTAACACTTTCATTCGGGACCTAGTCAATTTTAGCTAGATCAAGGCCTCAGTTTTGACTAAGGGGAGATGTTTGGCGCTGGTTAGCCTATTGCCGGCCGAGCTAAACTTGCCCACGGCGACTAGCTAGATAGAAATCTTTGTTAATTGCGATAATTGTGTATTTTTATATCTTTCTACTCAGTTCTAATTACTCTTTGTATTGTCCTTTGTTGGCAGATCGAGAAGAGATCATAGCCCACGATAGACAAAAAGCTTTAGCAAGGGCCCAAAGAAATTATGAGCGCCGTCAAGCGTCTGCTTGATGAGATAGAGCTTCTACAATAGGGGTAGCACATTCTACTACTGCCCCAACCGTCCCACAGATCGAACAGGCTCCCCAGCCCACTAGATCAGCTAAGGAGGTTCGCAACAGCCCCACAGGTTAGGGTAAAAAGTAGATGGCCGAACAGAGAGGCTCAGCACCTAAGAGGACAGCGGGCAACAAAGGCAAATAGAAAGTCAAGTTTTATTTGGACTATTTGACAAGTAGAGCAACGGGGTTTTATTTCAGATACCTTAACTACTGTCGCCTCAATTCAGGGCTGACCCAACCATGAAGATGATAAATTTGAGCTTGATCATATCATTGAGGATGATGGGCGCTAGTGTACTCAATTGCATGGTGGCTGGGCTCTTTGCCACTGATTAGCGAAAGTTCATGGACCTGAGCCAGATCAGAGTGCTCAGGGCTCTAGCCTACACTGTATCATGTAAAGTGTGAGGTCAATTATTTTCTCATCGAATGTTACCTTCAACTGATTACACTATTTAATGATAACCTCTATTTTAGGTGAGCCAGCTTGGGTACCATTTTTACCGCAAGTTAGAGTTGGCTCAAGCTAACTATGAAGACTGTAGGAGGGGGAACCTAGAGACTTTGAAGGTTCAGCTTGAATCTTTCCAAGTTTGGGTCTATCAACTAACCAAGGAGGTGCTCAACCTTCAGGAACAACTTAACATGAAAGACTAATAGTTGGTCAAGGCCATGGAAAAAAAGAGTTGAACGAATTTCGTGCAAAAAAAAGCTCAGTTGAACCTTCAAGTGAGCTACATTTTTGGTTGATTAGTTGGCCGTACTATTGTGCTCAAGGAGGCCCAAGCAGCATTCTCTTGGCAACTCTCTTTAATGTGAAAGGAGATAGTGGAGCAGTTTATGCTTAGCTCAACTTTCTAAGACGCGAGTGTGGTCTTCTTGATCGTTGATGCCCACACCGCATTTGAGAAGGTGGGTCAAGTAGCTTGAACACTTGGGCTATGCCTTCTGGGTGGAGAATAAAGAAAAATAAGCTCGATTTTGGACGAGAAGTTGTAGCATTGCCCTGAGTTTGAGGAAACTGCGATCAAGGAAGGCGCGGAATGAGACACTACAATGAATGCTCTAATCGAGCCCATGACTGCTGCCCGATAGAAATAGGTTGAGGTCAAGAGTAGGCTCACTGATCTGGAAAGGGAATTCGCCTTTGCTGAAGACTTTGCCTTCTAAATCAATGATGGACATGTCGATGTTTCCCAGTACGTGCTGCACTCAACTGAGTTTTAGGCAACATGGCAGGGCTCTTTGCAGCTAAGGCATGCAGTTCTTTCCCTCATGTCAGCGATGCTTGAGCTTGATCAAGATGTTCAGGAGGGTGCCCAAGTAAGTTGAGTGGAAGGGGCTGGGTCGAGCTAAAGTTGAAACTCCTATTACCCAAGATTGTGGTTGCCTAGTGTGGGAGTGTTTCACCATTGTAATCTTCTTTTCTTCTTCTTTTTTTTTTTTTTGTTAAAGGTTGTCCTTCAATTGTAATAAACATTTTGTTTAATGAGATACTACTGTTATTTTGCTCAATGTGTATCTAAACAATTTTACAATTTTCTTGTCAAGTGTAACTGTCTCGTCACAAATATGTGGTTGATAACTTTATTGTCAATTGTGATTACTGTTGTAGAGCTACACATGATCCCGTCGAAATATGCTCAATATTTTTTTAAAATTTCCCTCAACTTTATAGTCGAGCTTCATTACTCTGATCGGGTTCAAGGTTTCTTAATTTTGCAGCAAGTAGCTGATTTGCTGATCGACTGCAGGGTCAACTACACGATTAGGGCTAAGAAGCCAAAATTGGGCACCATAAAGCCATTTTTTGGTTGACCACATAATTTTGGCTGAAAAGCCTTGAACTAGCAGCGTGAAACTGTTCTTGGGTCAACTACAAGGTTTGACAGCTTGAAGCTACTTTTAGGTTGACTATAGGGTCTACTTGAAACTTAGTTTGACAGCTTGAAGTTGCTTTTGGGTTGATTAAAGGTCGACTTGAAACTTTGGGTTGGCAGCTTGAAGCTGTTTTTAGGTTGACTACGAGATTAACTTCAAAATTTGAGCTATATGAGGTAAATGTGGCTATCATAGTACAAGTGAATGATAGTAGCACTGCTAAACTTTATTTATGTCACAGAATATAAAGATGATTACAATGTATTTTTATATATAGAATTTCTTCAGGTTGATGGCATTCTATGGGCGAGGGAGCTCATCCCTATTGACATTGGCAAGTTGATAGGTGTTATACTTTGCTACCTTCACGATAGTATAGTATCCCTTCCATAGTGGGTCAAGTTTGCCAACATTCTTGAAAAACTCCACCTTCTTGAAAACAAGGTCTCCGACCTTAAAACGGAGTAGCCTGACCCCTTTATTGTAGTTTTCTGTCATTTTTTATCTATAGCGATGTATAGTGTTTATAAGCTTTTTATCTCCGCTCATTAATTACTCCAAGTCAAGTTTCCTTTCTGAAGTATTTTTTGATCGGGTTGAAGTGGATCACTCAAGCTGTGTGTTGTGTGAGTTTAGATGGGATGACTACTTTAGAATCGTATACTAGATTATAAAGGCTATGACCTGTGGCTATACGGAGGTTGGTCCTGTACGCCCATAAGACCCCAAGGAGGTTGTTTGCCTAGCTTGACCATGTCCCTTGTATTCTGGTTTTCAATTAGTCAAGGATTGTTCTATTTGTTACCTCTGTTTGGCCATTCAACTGAGGTTACGCATTGAGGTAAAATGTTGGGTGATTCCCAAGGCCTCACACCAACTCTGGGTGTTTCTACTCTGGAATTGCATCTTATTGTCTGAAATGAGAATCTTAGGTAGACCAAAATGGCAAATGATGTTGTTCTAGATAAAAACTCTTGATGGTTACGTCAGTTATTTTTGGGATAGCTTTGACCTCGACCCATTTGGTGAAGTACTCGACTGCCACAATTATGAACTTTTGTTGACCTATCGTCTTTGGTAATGAACCCAGAATATCGATCCTCCACTAGTTGAATGGCCAAGAGATCTAAACATTGACCATGGGTGCAACAGGTTGGTGTGGGAGGTTCAAGTGGACTTGGCATGACGGACACTTTCGAGCAAAGTCAACAGCATTTTTCAGTAAGGTTGGCCAAATGTATCCATACCTAATGATTTTATGAGCAAGGGATCTTCCCTCTGAATGGTTCCTGCATATGTCTATGTATATATCCTGTAAGACCTCATGAGCCTAGTCAGGGTCTGGCACCTTAGGGGCGGTCTACAGATCGACCTCTTATAGAACTGGCCATGTTCATCGAGTGCATACTTGGCAGTTTGTCCGTGAAGCCAATGAGCCTCATTTTTTCTTTAGGGATCGTGCCATGACTCAAGTAGAGCTTTATTAGATCTTGCCATGAAGGAACTGTCTCCTCGATGTTATTCACCAAATTCTCCTCAAAAAGGCTGATCGATGGTCTGTTAGTGATCAGAAAAGTTATTGTCCTATCTCTTGTTCCTTTGGTCAAGCTAGCGAATTTGGATAGGGCATCCGCGCACTCGTTCTCAGATTGAGGTACCTATCTAAAAGTGAATTTTTTGAATAACTACTGTAGTTTTCTGACCTTTACCACCAGCTTATTATCGAGTTCTTAGCCTCAAAATTTCCTTCGACCTATTTTGCTACCAATTAGGAGTCTGTGATCGCAGCTAGGTACTTGACTCCTCGATCGAGTGCTATTCTCATCCCAGCAAATAGGGCCTTATACTCTACCTCGCTATTGGTGACTGTATAGTCAAGTTTGATCATAAAATCATACTCCTCTGCTAATGGGGTGCGAAGAGCTACTTCTACTCCCCCTCCTAGTGTGGTTGATGATCCATTGATATGCAAAGTCCTAGCAAGAGGAGTTTCACTGCTTTTTTTGGAGAGGTTAACCCGCTTGGCGATGAAGACGGCCAAGACTTGCACTTTGACGGCTATTCTGGGTTGAAAGGTGATATCAAAATTTTCCAATCTAATGGCCCATTTTGTTAACCTCCCTAACATGTGTAGCTTCAAGAGTACTTGCTTCAATGGCTGGTTTGTCAGTACTATCTTGGCATGAGATTGGAAGTATGGACATAACGTTCGAGCCAAGGTGACTAATGCTAAGACAAACTTCTTAATCTCCAAGTAGTTATATTTTGGTCCTTGAAGTGCCTTACTGCAATAGTAAATTGGTTGATGGCTCTCAACCTTGATCGAAACCAAGACTGAGCTAATCGTCGCTTCCGAGATAGCAAAGTATATATGAAGTACCTCTCTGAGTTCAGGCTTTGCGAGCATGGAGATCGAGGATAAGTATTGTTTTAATTTGACTAGAGCCCGATCACACTATCCATTCTACTGGAAACCCAACTTCTAGGCATTTTTGAAAATCTTGAAGAAAAGTAGGCTCTTGTCGACTAAACAGGCGATGAATCTCCTAAAGGCAATAATTCTCCCGATCAGCTACTATACATCTCTGAATATTCGAGTTGGAGCAATGTCTAATATGGCCTGAATTTTCTATGAATTGGCCTCAATATCCCGTTGACTGACCATATAACCTAAGAAGTTACCTCTTCAAAACCCAAACGTACATTTGTTTGGATTTAACTTCAAACCAAATGCTCATAATATGGTAAAAGTGTCATTGCGGTCAAGTAAGTGGTCGTTGGCTTTCTCTGTCTTGACAATCATGTCATCAACATAAATCTCTATAGACTTGCCTATCTCATTCTTGAACATAAAGTTGACCAGTTTCTGGTAGGTTGCTCCAAAATTTTGAGTCCAAAGTGCATGACCAAAAAACAACAAACTCCATTGGGGACTACAAAAGAGGTTTTGTCCTTGTCTTTAGGGGCCATGAATATCTGGTAATACCCTTGGAATGCATCCATCATACTCAATAATTCACAACCAACCATGGAATTTACTAGTAAATCAATTCGAGGCAGGGGGTAAGGATCCTTAAGATAAGCTTTATTCAAATCGATGAAATCATTACACATGCGCCATTGTCCCTCATTCTTGGGGATGAGTACAAAATTACAAAGCCAAGATAGATATTGAATTTCTATAATATAGCATGCATCTAAGAGTTTCCTGACTTCTTCCTCTATGATCTGGGTCTTCTCGACATTGAAAGTTCTTATCTGCTGCTTGACTAGTTTGTATGAGGGGTCGAGGTTGAGGTGATGAACGATCAGGTTGGGGTCGGGAATTTGATTTTCATGTGATAGTTTGACACAATGGCATGAAAATCATTAAAAGTTGGTTGACCAATTATGATATCATAAGTAAATGGGGCATCGACGACCAAATCATTTATCATTAGTGTCCTTTTTTAGGGCATTTCTCCAAATGATGTAGAGAGGTTGATGGAACCCTCAGGAATAATTTTTGATCCCCTGAACCTGACCAAATGGGTACGCATGGGCTTGAATTTCAATTGGCTTAGGTTTGTTCCTTTTAAGCATTGAGAGGAAGATAATATTGGCAGAGCAGCCATTATCGACCAAAACCTTCCTCACTTCAAAGTTAACAATCTCAACAAAGACTACCATGGGACAATTAGTTTTATGGTCGATGTTTTTTTCTTTTAAGGTGGGCCAGGTTGTGTTAGTGAAGGAGATGGGCTTTGCATTGATGGATAAATGGAATGTTGTTTCGACCAGGAAGGCTTTGGTGAACTCTAGCCTCCTCTGCATCTGTCTCCTCGCTGACTTTTAGTCTTCCCTTATGGGTTCCCCCGCAATCATGTCAATCACTCCTTGAATGGGCAAGCTGTCATCCTAGGTGGGTTTTTTTCCTTCATCTTCCCTCATTAGGCTAATTGACCTTTCTCTATAAAGAGTCCGATCAATTTTGTGCCCTTTAGTTTATGTATCATTGGCCTCGTATTTCTTGAGATGGCCCTACCTGATGAGCCTCTCAATTTCATCATGGAGATTGAAGCAGTTATTTATGTCACGGCCTCTCTATTTGTGAAAGTGGCAATATTTCTTTGATTTTTTCATTGCTTCAATCTTTATCAGCTTTCTTGATTTCTTGAAGAGGTTGTCATGCTGGATTGCAAATAAGACCTCCCTCCTCGAGATATTAAGCAAAGTGTAATCATGAAAGCATTTTATTGGAGATCGACTACCATCCCTCTGCTTCTGTTCATCTTTCTCTTTATTCTTTTTTTTCTCAACCTCATGGTTTTCGAACTTTAGCTTGTTCATCTCCTCTTGGGTCATGTATCTCTCCGCTAGGTCGAGAAACTTTTCCATTGACTGTAGATGCTCTCATACTGAAGCATTGTGCATCATTTATGTTGGAGCCCCAAGAACAATACGTTAATCAAGAACTCGATACTGGCGTTATCGATTTTCAGCACCTCCATATTGAACCTAGTGAAAAAGTCACAAAGGAACTTTCTCTTATTTTGCTTGACAATATGGAGATGGGTGTGGGGGAGCTTTGCCTTTCATCGATTGGCAAACTAGTGCATGAACTTATCACAAAGTTGGTCGTAAGAGTATATCAATGAAGGTTCAAGCTTGATAAATAAGTTGAGCGCTATACTATAAAAAGTGGTCACCAGCATCTTCGCACAGATATATTCATTATGTCCATGCAGTTACATCATATGTTTGAACTATATTAGGTGCTCATTGGGGTTAGTTGAGCCATTATACCATGGGAGTTCGGTCGGGACCTTGGTGTCGATAGCAGTGCGCTCATCAACAATCCCTTTAATAAACCGCAACCCCCTTTCTCGTCAGGACCTTTGGGGGCCCTCTAGGTTGGGTACCTTTTCTGTGTTCCTTCTCGAGATCTCATTGAGGCATTTATTTAGCTGATGTAATTGGTGGAAAACTTCTTCCCACTCCTCCTGATCTGCCTAGGCCAAGTTGTGATTAAGTTAAAACCTCACGCACTCGGCCCTATTGCTCTACAGGGCTCGAATGGATCGAGACGTGTGATCTATTAATTTGTCCATCTCCTTGAGCTGGTCTAATCTTGAACATTTGATCCTATCACGCTGCGGGACTCAATTATGCCGAATGTAATGGTCTATAGAGTCAGCAATCTCCTCTTTAAGCTCTAGTCACCCCTTATCTCCATGGTTATGGAGTTGCACTACCAACTGGGGCAGGCATGATTGTGTGCCTATTCAATGCCGTAGAAAGTTAAGCAGAGATCTAGGCAAAAATTTGTTCAGTTATCAGTTGCATTAGCGAGGCATGGTCAGCATTTCAATTTGCTCTTATGGGGTGCTGGGTCTTGGGGCATATAATCCTTGTTGAGGTTGAGGTTGAGAGGGAGGAGAAGACGCTGTTCTTCTATTATCCTCTCTCTCAGATGTGGCTCTCCTAGTGTTTACCATTTTTTCAATTGCAATCTCAAGTTTCCCATAGACGGCACCAAAATGATGAGGTTGAAAGCTATTTTAGTAAATTAGGTTGTGTTTGGGCTAGTTCAACCAGGGAAATCAAATGATCCAACAGTAATATCTTGTTAGGTTGAGATTTACAACCAATAGCAAATGTCAGCCTAGCGAGATGCCCTCGGCTAAGGCACTCCGATACTTAACTTAGTACCGATTGAGTAAGATAATCGAGCAATAGAATAAAAACATATAACATCTATGGCATACCTGGAAGGTGGCTGCGATGAGGTATTTATAGCCTTCTTCAAGTGGGTGATATATCTAAAATGCCCCTATCAAGTGTAAAGAGCTTTTGTCTTTGCTTGGGAGTTGTAAGTCATTTCTCTTCCTCATACTATTCCAAGTGGTATCATCTCTTACTTTCCCAGGTGAATAATACTCTGGAGGTGTGCCTCCTAATAGAGTTGGGGGTAGAGGCAGTATTTGAGTAGCATGTGCCATTAATGCAAAGGCACGCTGACTATCGGAGCATTGAATGCGGCAAAGATATGATTTGGCATCAGAGTGAGCACTTCGATCAACTGTGATTGACTAAACAAAGTGATCGATCAGAGAGATAACTGTATAGACTAGGCGGCTTGAAGCCTTTCATCGAGTAGGGTCAAGAACTATTCGCTCGACCTGGCGTTGTGGTCAAGTGACTCGGCCCAGCTGGGTCTGCAAGCGTGGTTGAACTTCATATGCTAAGTGAGCCTGGAAGCCTTCTCTGGAGTCAATAACTTATTGGGCTGGGCTTGTTGGACTATCCCATATAAAAAATATATATGTATAATTTGAAAAATAGAAGTTTTGGAGAAAAAATGAGAATGTTTGATTATATTTCTCCAAAATAGTTATAGGGTCTAGGATTTTTAATTTTTAATTTTAAAAAATTAATTAAATTATTTTAGAAATGTTTATAATTTTAATACTATTGAGTATATAATTTAAAATATGCCAAAGGTAAAGAAACAATTGACAGAAAATTTTAAGATTGGCCAAAATCTTCCACAATACACATAAAGGCAATTTAGGTATTTTCTTTCTTTTTTTTTTTTAAATTAAAAAATGGACATGAGACAAGTGAGGCAATTTTGACAAAACATAAATTACTAATCAGACTCATATTTTTACGTAAAAAGATTTATGATAATTTTAAATTTTACATGGGGATTATGGTATTTAGCCCGAAAAAGTAGGGAGAGGGGATGCTGACAACAACTTTGGTTCACAATTTATTTAATTAACGACCTTATCCCATATATGCATTGAGAAGTGAGAAAAGATGCTCAATTGATCCTCCATTTCATATGTATCGAAATGAACAGTCAATAGCATCATAGATACTTTGCACAAAATATCTCTTCTAGAAAAATCATTCATATCATAGAACAAGAAATTAGTACTGATTTTTTTTGTCTGCAGACATTCATAAATAGCCAAAATCTTTGGTGCAGGCGTTAATTTACCTACTAAAATATCACCCGTCTCTACCCAAGATCCCAACACCACAATTCCATTTAGCTCTTAATACAGGATCATTCAAATCAGGTTTTTTTGTTATTGGGATAGATGAATTCTTATAGATCCATCCCCCGAAGGAACCGGACATGATAATTTTTTATCATCCGGCTCGAGCAAGACTCAAAAGAACCAAATGAAGCCATAAAAAATTTGGACACACTTCGTGCCATTGAATTGCACATCTACCTTCCAAAAGATATTCGGTTTCTGCCGTTCTACAGAATATACTATATATTGTATATCATAGATGCCATCAGATTGGGATGAAATTATAAAACCTCTCATGATATGCGAGCATCAGTCAGTGGATTTAGTGGAAGAAATCTCAAGTAAGAACAGATGCATGTATTCAATGATTTAGAAAACATACCCATAGGAATGTAAATAAATATTAAATAGATCAAATATACTATTTTTATATTTGTTTTTATTTAACTATAGAGGTATAAATAGATATTAAATAAATTGGATACACTATTTTTATATTCGTATTCATTTAACTTTTCGAATATTCAAATACGGAAACAGATTTAGCAAATATTTAAGAATGATATTCGAATTCATATCCGTCGGATATCGGTTAAATTCAAATACAACCTTATTTGATTATAGTTATTTCAATGCATTCTTTTTTGATTAAATTTATTCGTATACGAATTATTTTTTTATTATTTATATTCAATTATAATTATTTAGATATTTATTTATAAATATCCAAATATGTAAATCTATAAACCTCTGATAATTACAAATTTTAATTAATAGAATGAACTGTACAATTTCATTAAAAAAAAAAGTAATCAAACAAATAGCATAATTTTTATTTAATAATTAAATTTATAATTAATTATTAATACTAATTAATAATAATAATGACATTAAGTATATTAATTATATAATCAACTAACAATAATCATGTAAATTAACTTTATTTTTCAATTTTGTTCTCTATAATACAATAATTTTTAAATTTTTTTCTTCCCAATTCTTCAATTATAATTTATATATATACATATATAAGTTATGAGATTCCTATTGAAAAATATAAATAATATATTATTTAATAAATATATATTCAGAGCAGATATTATACAAATCGAATACGCATTTACCATATCCATATCAATTTATAATCGAATATCTACTAATTGAATATGAATAATATCCACTTTAAACGAATATGGATCAATTTTGCATAAATGAATACGAATGTGAATGGTAAATAAATTTTTGAAAATTTATTTACAGTCTAAGAGCTTTGGGATTTATTGTCATTAAATTTGTCATTTTTCCAAATGAAAAACTTGTGCAATTCTAATCAGTCAGACTAAAGATTCACTTAAAATTGCAGAATCATACAAAACATGTTCCAAATGAATTCAAGAGGATTGAGGAGCTTAAAATCTCTGAAAGAATAGCAGACTACAGCTATAGACATGGAACCTCAAAATGCCACTGCATACGATGTTCTTTATAGAACTATAAACCTTCCCAACAATATAAAAAACCAAGATACATCCCCATCTCCACCCAAATGCTAAATTAAGGAGGAGAAACAAAAAAATAAGAACAGAACAAGTAGAGAATAAACCAGGATATGTGCTAGAATTTAAATTGCAATCCTATAATATAGCTCCCCAAATTCACTAGAACCCAGTAACTTTTAAGTTGTTTCAAAGCAGGTTAACTGTCTATGACTCGGTAATAAAGAGTCATACTTTGGTTCATATGAGTCGCAAACCTAGAACAAGTTCACACCTTGGTTCTTATATAGCCGGTGCAGTACCATTTGTGATAGCAACACCAGCACTCGAGAATGTAACTGAAGTGCGAACAAACTAAACTAATAATTGAGATCTGAAGATTACGAGATGGTAAGAACACTTGCTTACCAGATCTGATCTCAGACAATAGCCAACGCATATTACATTTTGAAAATACTAAGCTCCATATAGCATGCCAAAAACCTCAAGGAAGAAGCGAGAAATGGAGATATACAAGCCATTTGGAATGTGAATTATCATGATAAGAAATGAAAGGATGATTTGAAAACCATTTAAACACAAAGGGCATAAGCTAGTTAAGATTGTCAGACAACAGCTGGACTGAAACACTACGGCAATAGTGCTAATTTAGAAGATTGTGCAAATAACCCAAGGAAATTTGTTGTGGAAAATATATCACGATAACTTTCAGAGTGAAGCTGCATGTCTGAAAGAAAGGAGTGGAGGGAGAGACACAATAGGGGTGAGCAACATCCAACAATGATTGAATGTCAATAGAAGGTACGACTATAAAAAATTATTATCGAATGTCTACACCATCATAAATATGAACCTTACTGCTGCATATTATGACTTTAGTTTGTCCCAACCCCCGAATATTCTGTGACAACTTTTAGCTACTGAAAGCTAAATGTTTAATCCCACCCCCTACATATTTTTTAACTGCTATGTTGAATCTCCCAGTTTGGCATTTAGCAGCACCAACAAAATGGCAGCCAGCAAAGTACATGAACTCTTCATATAATATCTATGCCACTGCATAGCCATGCCAGCTGCAATATTTCTTCAAAACGACCAGCAAAGCAAATTTGAAAAGCACAAAATACAAATGGCTTAAATAACCACCAAAAGAATTAAGTGTCTTAAAATATAATGATGAAACAGGTAATTTATTAAATACCACTCCAAAAAAAATTGAGAATGCATAGATGTAACCAATCAAAGCTGGGTCCACTTGTTGTATGGACTATGGTGTCACCAATAAGACAAATTAGCATCCTATGTGCAGAGAGGGTGTTTTAGGAGAGACAGAGTGTTAAAACTATATAAACATGAAGATGTATGGGTTTGAGTTGGGTGATGGCATGGAAAGTAACTATACACTCTTCAGTGCAACTGACATCTAAAGGCCATTTCAATATAAAGGGGCCAATAAACGTCCAAACATCACCTCCTATGTACAAATTGAACAAGAATATACCAGCATTGCTGCAGCGGCAAGCAAGTAAAGGGGAAAACACAGCACTGCAGATAGGGAATGACAAGTAAATGTCCTTGCTGGTGTCAGACTTCTACCGAGCAAAGTGAATATCCCAGCCACAAGTCATAGTTTCATTCTTAATTCTGATCTGTATAAACAATCTACACCAGAGGAAAAGCCAGAGAAACAGAACTTAACAGCAAAGTATGTCTGCAAACTATTGATATCACTACAATTAAACAAATAAAGAATGAAAGAAAAAGAAACACAGATAGAAAGAGGTAGGGAGAAAGAACATGCGATTACAAAGCCAGTACAGTTGCAGGTGTCAAAATCTACTGTTGCAATTTGAGTACAGGCAACAATTTCTTCTAGTTCATTTCAGCATCAGCTCCAGGCAACCACACATGCAACTCTTGATACCTTTGAGACAAAAATCAGCTATGAAGTGAAAAGTCGCATTTAATTAGGACTTACAAGATAAAACAGCATGATTTGAAGGAATGTGCACATTGCTTAAGCTGAAAATTCTGATAAGTCATTTGGCAGCATAGCAGATAGAAAAAGGCTTCACACAAACAATTATAAAACTTAATGTTTCTCAAACTATTCTCCCATAGAAAGGTAGCACGACTAATTCAAATAGGTCTGCCGTTAAGGTCCTGTAACAAGAAATTCAAATGAAATAATAAGTAATAAACAAAATCTTTATAGATACTATATTAGTGACAGAAGTGAAAGTATAGCCCAGTCATAGATATTGGTCCAAATTAAGCAATAAGAGAGATGGAATAGAAACCAGAAAGGTTGAACAAAGAATTTGAACAAGTGCAGTCATTTAGTAAACTATTACATGATTATATGGCTAAAATGCACTTGGAGCAAGATGATGGAACAAAGAAAAGGATTTCAAGACAGAAGATATCAAAGCTCAAATTTGAAGTTGTCAATGCATACCAATATAGCTTGTCGAACAATATTCAATACCAAGAAAGGTGCAAACATTATAGTGTAAAAGAAAAAAAAAAGAAGAAGAAGAGAACAAAAGAAATAAAAAAAGAAAAACAGAGAGACTTTAAAATGCTTAAGCCTGAAAGAATCAATATTGAGCATGTAAAGACAAAGCATATAAACACAAAAACGACATATAAATTCCATGTTGCAGTAGATCCATGGATATATGCACCAGATGGAACAATTATGGAAGGTGCTCTCAAACAGGGCCAGTACTATCAACTCACAAGTGTAAGAATTGTTTCTAAACTATTAGATTACGAGTGATGCGAAAAAAACATGAACCAGTTGGTTGGCTGTGCAAAGAGCTGTCACAAAGTTGGAAGTATTAAGAATATGTCAATTTAATTCACTGAACCAAAAAGTGAGTTCTGGAGCCATATGAAGGCTATCAATAAGAGACTCCAAAGACCACAAACGACTGAAAGAAAACTAGAAAAACAAATTGACATATAGCAGACAAAATGAACTGCAGCCACCGCGGAGCCCTTATTTGTGCAGGATAGCAATATTTAGCACATATTCATAGGACAATTTTCTATAGAAAAATAAAGCAGTGCAATGAGACAGTAAAATCACATAAAACTTTTTGAATGAAAGCTTTAATAGTGCATGCTTCATGAAGCTCAATTTAAGGTTCTGCATTAGCATGATGTCATAATTTAAGAGCAGATGATTCCAAAAATGCATTCAAGTTAAATTTTACAAAATGTTTTCAAATTGTATAATGGATGATACTAAAATTTATTAGCATTGTAATAATTAGAACACAAAACATAAGTACCATGAATCAAGGTGAATCAAGACGGGGAAAGGCCAGATCTTAACTGGCTGCAATGTCCATAAGTAACTCCTTAAACCCTTTTCCCATTCACATGCCAAATGTTCATCCTTACATTTTTAACCAACAATTAGAAAAGGAGAAGAAAAAGAAGAAAAGACAGATCCACCAAGAAAATATGACAATAGTTGATTCACATTTTCGCTTGCCCAAATAAGGTGCGACAGGCTACTTCAAGAGCTTGCCAGTGCTCATCCGGGTTGAAATAAGTCTGCACAAGCAATGAATCGATTATTCGTGTAGCTAAACAAATCAGAAAATTTTGTATACAACAGGATACTTGCAGAGCCATCCAACTACACTCGAATGCCGTTGTTGGCCTCTTGATCAAACTGAAGTTACAAACCAAAACCGGTCTGCCACTTTCTTTGACATAAAGAAGGTTTCAAGAGGAATAAGGTCGTAGAGAAAAGATTTAACTACTGATATATATATATATCACAACAAATAATGAGAGAGAATGAAAGAATGAAAAGAAAGGAGGGCCCCGGGATGGAGGGTGGGTATAGTGGCGCCTAAACTGGATGAAAGTTGGGATTTTTAGCAGAAACATACTTCAACTTAGCCAGTGACCGTTGAGACTTGAGTAGAAGATCTTCAAGGGATCTTCAAGGAAAAGGGAAAAGGGAAGAAATCGTCCGGAGGTTTAAAATTAGAATGGTAATTTTGATCAACTTCATCTAGTGTTGAATTACTACATGTGTATTCTTATCAGAAAAGAATTGCTAAAATACGGAATTATTTATATGGACATATCATCATTTAGTTTTTATGTTAAATGGAGAAAAGTAACCAAAGCTACTTTTAATCCCCTTTTTGAATTTTTCTTTTTATTTTTTTTAATTTTTTTTAATTTTTTTGGGAATTCTAACCCCCCAAAGCCGCCGGAGAAGACTCCAAACTGCAAATTGCAGGGCTCATTCATATGTCTTTCAATTCAAATGATAGAAAGATGACAGTGAAGGGGGGCATTCTGTTGTCCAAAACAACCAAGTAGTTCATATATATTAGTTGCGGATGAAATATTTAATTCATTTAGTACATATCCAGTTAGCTCAACCATCAATTTTAGTAGTGAGGTCTTCCTAGAAATAGAGGACCAACAAATATGCATAACCACTTGTAGAAGTATTAAATTTTTTATTCATTAAAAAGTGATATGTGTAAAATAATATATTAAATATTAATTTAAAAGTTTTTAGTAAAATTTTGAAATATATTAAATTTAATTTTAAAAGATAAATAATTAATTTTAATTAATAATTTAGTATTTATTTTATACTCAAATTAAATATCAATAAGTATCAAAGATAAAATGTCTATTTCAATCAAATTAAAGATATTTAATATCATCTCTTGATATTGATATTATTTCTTGATATTTGATATTATCAAGTCATAGATATTTGATATTATCTCCTGATATTTTATATTATCTTATCGAAGAGATAATTGTCGAAGGAATTCAAGTCTATCTAGAAGTTTCCCATCAAATACCTATATAAAGGGGGTGACTAAAGTTCATTTTACACACAACAAAAATTCCAGCAGACAAGAAAAACTTAGAAGGAATCCAACAATTCTCTCAACCAAATTTAAGGAGATCCACGACATTCAAGGCATTTTTTGTAGAACTCGTCTATTTTTGGCATTTGATTCAAGATCAAGATGCGAAATTCTTAAATTGGCGTTATTTTTATTCAAAAAAATCTATGACATTGAAGGCATTCTTCGCAGAACTCATATATTTTTGGCGTTTGATTCGAAAACAAGGTGTAAAACTCTCGAATTAACGTTATTTTTATTTCAGAGATCCATGATGTTTAAGGCGTTCATTGTGGAACTTATATATTTTTGGCATTTGACTCGAGATCAAGGTGTGAAACCCTCGAATTAGCGTTATTTTTATTCAAGGAGATCCACGACATTTAAATAGTTCTTCACGAAACTCATATATTTATGGTGTTTGATTCGAGATTAAGGTGCGAAGCCTTTGAGTTGGCGTTATTTTATTCAAACCAAATTTACGAGAGATCTACGACGTTTAAGGCATTTTTCGCAGAGCTCAAGATCATATAATTTTTCTTGTTTTATAATTTTTATTTTTGCAAACAAAAAAATTTGTTCTTACAATATTTTGGCACACCTAATGGGACAATCTCTACCTCTCATCTCTTTCCTTCATCAAAGATTGAAGTATCATGGCCACCAACAAGACTGTTGCATCAAAGATGACAACCTCAAATTCTATAAATGCTAGAGTAAGAAATGTTGGCATCACCATAAGGAGTATGTCCAAAAAGTCGCAATCATCTTTGGAGGTAAATCCTTCACTTTGAAGTTGTAGATAAGGCATTACCACATGCTATTGATACTAATGAAGGTGGTGCGGACTCAAAAGAAGAATCAACAGTATCCATTCCTCGGTCAACCTCAAGTTCCTCAAGCATAGCGCCAGTGATGGTGATAAGTACTACAACTTTGGAAGAACAAATTGCTAATTTGATAAAAATTATTGAAGGGCTGGCAAAGCATGTCCAAGAGCAAGATTCTCAAATCTCTAAGTTGATGAACAAAGTGGATAATGCTAAGACTAGTTGTGTGATGGAGAAACAAATAGAAGCTAAATATGAAGGTGAAATATCCACAAAGAGGCAACAAGTTGAAAATGAAAAGCCTGTAGTGAAGGAACTACAAGTTTCCACTGATGGACTGATTTCTATTGACTAGCTAAGGGAATTTATCATGAGAACTATCAAAGACAAGTTTGAAGGAAGTTCTGAGTCATTTATGACTTATTCCAAGTCATATACTCAAATGATTGACAACTTAAAGATGTTGACTAGTTATCAAGCACCAAAGTTTTAGCAATTTGATGGCAAAGGCAATCCGAAATAACACGTGGCTCACTTCATCAAAACTTGTAATAATGTTAGGACTTATGGAGACCACTTAGTAAAGCAATTTGTTTGATCTTTGAAAGGATTGGTACACTGACTTAGAAGCGGGCTCAATTGATAGTTTGGGGCAATTGGAGCAAGAATTTCTCAATCGCTTCTACAGTATTCGAAGGACAGTTAGTATGATTGAACTTACAAATTCTCATCAATGGAAAGAAAAACCAGTTATTAACTGCATCAATCATTGGAGAACCTTAAGTCTCAATTGCAAAGATCGATTGTCAGGCTTCAACTATCGAGATATGCATTCAAGGTATGCATTAGGAGTTTCAATATATTCTCCAAGGAATTTAGCCCAAAATATTTGAAGAGTTGGCTAATCGAGCCCATGATATGAAGTTAAGCATGTTTGCTAGTAGAGTAGAAGGACCACTAATTCAGGAGCCTCACAAGCCTAAGAAAAAGAAAGAATTTAAGAAGGGGGTAAACCTCTTGCTAAGGCGCAAAGTAAAAAAGCTATGAAAGTGAATGCAACACCCATCAAGTTTCGTACAAAGGCAAAAATCACAAAAGATAAAAAGAAGAATGTCTCCAAAGAAAGAGGACAAAGAAAATTAACTTTAAAGGAGATGCAGGCCAAAACATACCTATTCCTCGATTCTAATGTCTCCAAAATATTTGATGATTCGCTAAATGCAAGTCTCATTAAATTACTTGAAATGAAGCGACTTGAAAACATTGGAAAAATTAATGACCCAAAGTATTGCAAGTATCATCAGTTGGTAGGTCACCCAATGATAGTGATATTGCATGTTACATGATAAGTGAAGAATAGATTTCCTCTAGTGAAACATGTTTATTTGATGAAGAAAAACATGTGGTCACCAAGGAGTGCATGTCAGTAATAACTATCAATGATGAAAATTTATTACTTAGCTCCAAGCTCCACAATAAGCCACTATTTGTAATTAGCTATGCTTGTGAATAGAAAATAAATAGAATTTTGATTGATGAAGGATTTGCAGTCAGTATCCTGCCATTGTGTGTGTTGAAAGATTTAGGAATCTCCATAGATGAATTGACAAACAATCGCTTGATGATCTAAGGGTTTGATCAAAGGGGGCAAATGACTCGTGGAATAATAACGATAAAGCTATTGATGGATGATATGTTGTCAACAGCATTGTTTCATGTCATAGATGCCAAGACATCATATAATATGCTTCTAGGCTAACCTTGGCTACATGAAAATGGTGTAGTTCCCTCTACTTGGCACCAATGTTTCAAGTATTGTCAAAAAGGTATGGTAAAGAAAGTGCTTTGAGATAGCAAATCATTTACTGAAGATGAATCACACTTAGTAGATGCCAAATATGACATCGAAAGTATGAAAACTACCAAGGCCAAAGAACAAGAGAAATATAAGCAACAAGATGATCTTGATGGAGGAAACGTGGTTAAAGACTTGACTCAAATATGCCGTAGTGAAGATCGTGTAAAGAGTGAGTTATCTCTGGTAGGATTTGAATCATTGAATTAGTTAACGTTTCCTCTAACCAAGCTTGATGTAAATAAGCCATTCTCTCAACCTCTGAAAGGATTTGCTTGCCCAACTTAGTGAGCTAGAAAAGAACATGAAGAATCTCTACAGCTTCAAAATAAGAGCTACTTTGAACCATCTTGGGAAATCTTCCCTCTGACGCTTTTGATAAGCTAATGTGTGGGCATAATACTACCCAAAAGATGTTGAAAGAAAAGGATCAAGGTGTCCAAAGCTCTCAAATAGGACTTGGATTTGTTCCTCAAAATCCTATTCGCATTGCGATTAAGAGAGCCAGCAGTAATTATATATAGTTGGAGAGGAATTTTCCTCAACATATTATGTTTTTGATAAAAATAGAGAGAAAGTCCCATGAATCTCAGTTTTCAATAAACTTAGGAAATGACAGCATAAAAGAACCTACAATCAGAGACCGAAAATGCTAAAGTTCTTAAAGTGGGTTAGCAAGCTGAAAAAGCTTAGGAGTTCAATTTCTTCATGCATGAAGCGACACTCTATTTTGAATATATCATGTGGTAAAACCCTGAAGGCTAAACTGCGAACCATTATCTTCACACGAACTCAAATTGACAAAGAAAGTGATAGAGAAAGCATGGCCTCTTCATATCATATTATTGTTAGTAATAGTCGGCCAACTCATCAAAAGGCTATAGATTGTCTTTGCAAGCAAATCCCCAAGCTTATTAGGAGTAGTTACATAAGTGAAAAGAATGGCCTCATACAGACAGTCCATATAAGAAGAAGGGATGGACAAATAAGGGCATTTATGGAATTTAGAAAGATTGAGCCTGTGGAAGAGGATATTATGCTAGCATACCATATTACTTTAAGTGACGAGTTTTTAATTGAAGAAGAAGATGCTAAAACTACTCCTTCAAAGTTTGAAGAAGGTGTTAAAGCCACTGTAGATGAATTGAAAGAGATTAATTTAGGTGATGCCAATGATTCACAGCTTATCTACATTAGTACTTTGTTGACTATTGAGGAAGAAGAAATATATGTTGAGTTATTATGTGAATTCAAACATGTGTTTGCATGATCATACAAAGAAATGCCTAAGTTAGATCCAAAGGTGTTGGTCCATCATTTATCAATGAAGAAAGGAACTCATCTAGTCAAATAAGCTCAAAGGCGGTTTCATCTTGAATTGATTCCTTTCATTGAAGAAGCTAAGGTAAATAAGCTCATCTAGGTTGGGTTTATTCAAGAAGTTAAGTATCTAACATGGATCTCAAGTATTGTCCCACTAAAAAATAAAAATGGTTAAATTCGAGTTTACGTTGACTTTAGAGACTTGAATGGTGCTTGTCCTAAGGATGATTTTCCATTATCCATCGCAAAACTTATGATTGATGCTACCACAAGGCATGAAGCACTATCATTAATGAATGGAACATCTGGGTATAATCAAATACGCATGTCACCAAAAGATGATGAGTTGATAGCATTTCATACCCCTGAGGAAATATAATGCTATAAAGTAATGTCATTTGGATTAAAAAAGATTGGTGCCACCTATTAAAGAACTATGCAGAAGATCTTTATGATATGTTTCACAAGAATATTTAATGTTATGTTAATGACGTGGCTATCAAGTCTAAAAGATGAGAAGATCACCTATAAGATTTGAGACAAGTTTTTGAGTGCTTGGGAAAATATCAACTCAAAATGAATCCATTAAAGTGTGCATTTGGTGTTTCATCAGGGAAGTCTCTAGGATTCATTGTTCGTCATCAAGTTATAAAAATAGAGCAAGCAAAGATTGATGCAATTCTGAAAATACCTGAACCTCAAGATATCCATGAACTTAAAAGTTTGCAAGGAAAGTTAGCTTATTTATGGAGATTCATATCAAATTTAGCTAGTAGATGTCAACCATTCAACTATCTCATAAAGAAGGGTGTTCCATTTGAGTGGGATTAAGCTTGCAGGAATGCTTTTAAAAGCATAAAAACTTATTTGATGAAACCTTATGTGTTGGTCACACCAATACTTGGACATCCACTAATTCTTTATATTACTGCTCAAGAACATTTTGTTAGAGCTTTATTGACATAAGAGAATGATAAAGGAAAAAAAGTACCTTGTACTACTTGAACAAAATGATGATGCCGAATGAGTCAAAATATTTACTAATTGAGAAAATATGTTTGGCCCTAATTTTTGCAATTTAAAAGTTGAGCATTACTTTCAAGCTCATACTATTCGTCTTGTCTCAAAAGTAAATCCACTAAAATATGTCATGTCAAAACATGTCCTCTCTAATAGACTTGCAAGATGGTACCTTTAGCTGCAATAATTTGAAATCATTTATGTTTCGCATAAAGCAATAAAAAGACAAGTTTTGGTTGACTTCTTAGCTGATCACCCTATCCTTGTAGAGTGCGAGTTATCTAATGATCTACACGATAAAGATGTCTTGACGGTTGAAATTACACCTCCTTGGAAAGTGTACTTTAATATAGCATCCCACAGAGAAGGAGCAAGTGTTGGAGTGGTATTCATCATATCTAATGATGAAGTATTACCTTATTCCTTTACTCTAACTGAGAATTGTTCCAACAATGTTGTCAAGCTCTTATTCTTGTGTTGGAAATGGCAATTAATATAAAATAATTGCACCTTAAAGTTTATAGAGATTCAAAGTTCGTGGTCAACCAGTTGCTTAGATCATACAAAGTCAAAAAGCCTAAATTACTCCCATACTTTAATTATGCAAAAAAGCTCATTGAAAAGCTTGGGGATGTAGAAATTGAACATATACCAAGAGAGGAAAACAAGCATGCTGATGCCTTAGCTAAATTGGCCTCTTCACTTGTTGTACCTAAAAATGAAGTGAGAATTTCAATATATAAAAGTTAAGTTGTACCGTCAATTTTTGAGGATGAAGATTGTGAAAAAGATGAAAGCTATGTTGTTCAAGTATTTGAGACAGAGAAGGAAGATTGGCACCAGTAGTTTGTGAACTATTTGAAGTGTGAAAAGTTACCAGATGATTCACATCAAAGAGTTGATATCCGACATTGTGCGGCTCACTTCATCTATTATAAAGGTGTACTTTATATGTGATCATTTGATGGAGTCTTTTTGCGTTAGTGATGATGAAGCTATCAAGCCATGGAAGAAGCTCATTCTAGAGTTTGCAGTGCTCACCAATCAGGTCCAAAATTATATTTTTGGATAAAAAGAATGGGCTACTACTGGCTAACAATGGTAAACAATTGCATGGATTATGCTCAAAGATGTCAAGCTTGCCAATTTCATGCAAATTTCATTCACCAACCACTCTAGCCATTGCATTCGACTATTGCTTCATGGCCATTTAATGCTTGGGGGTTTGATGTGGTTGGGCCCATGACAAAGTCATTTGCTGGGTACCTATATATTTTGGCTGCAACAAACTATTTCTCTAAGTAGGTTGAAGCAATACTCCTAAAAAAAGTAAAGAAGGAGAATGTTGCTGATTTTTTATCTGCATCAACATTATATATCGCTATGGGGTTCCTTGATACATAATCATTGATAATGAAAAGTCCTTTAGTAATAGTTTGACAAATAACCTTTGTCAGAAGTTCAATTTTAAACAGAGGAAGTTTTCCATGCATCATGTTGTGGCTAATGGTCTTGCCGAGGCATTCAATAATACTCTATGTAATTTGTTGAAGAAAGTAGTCTCAAAGTTAAAGAGAGATTGGTATGAAAGAATTGGAGAAGCTTTATGGGCATATCGAAGTACTCATAGAACACCTACATAAGGAACTCCGTATTCATTGGTCTATGGCGTTGAATTTGTTTTAGCCCTTGAGCAACAAATTTCTTCATTGAGGATAGTCATACAAGAAACATTAACTGAGGAATAAAATGCATGCCTACGTCTTGAAGAATTAGAAGCCCTTGATGAGAAATGATTGGAAGCACAATAAAGACTTGAGTGTTATCACGCTTGGCTTTTTAGGGCATTTAATAAGAAAGTACGATCACAATCTTTTCAAGTTGGGGATTTGGTGCTCGCTATGAGAAGACTGGGAATAAGTTCACATCAAACTAGGATGGTCCTTATGTTGTCAAAGAAGTGTATACAAATTGTGCATATAAGTTGGTTGCTGAATATGAATTAAGAATTGGCCATATAAATGGGAAGTTCTTGAAGCGCTATGCATAAAGTTAGGAGATTGCTCCTTGACGCACAAGCCTAAACTGCATGTTGCTCTTGACTCGCATGAGTATAAATTGTGAATGGTACCCACCAAAGGAAGTGCATATGGTTAGACTGCTAACTTACTTCACCAAAGGTAGTGCATGAGGATAAACTGTTAACTTACCCCACCAAAGATATTTTATGTGGTTAAAATATCAAATACCACACCTAGTCCAAGATAGTTAAGCAATTGATACTCCAAGTTTGCATGAGTATAAATTGTGAACTGGCCCCCCTACAAAATGTTGTTTTCTTTGAACTACATTATGACTTGATCTCTTTATTGGGTACGCAGGCAATTTAGATATTTTCTAAGTTCAGTCATGAGTTTATTTTAAATTATATTTTTCCTTTATCTAAAAAAAGAAAAAAAATGTTGTTTAGTTGTTTTTTTATTAAGTTAGAGTTTTAAGTTAAAAAAAATAATTTAGTTATTTTTATTAGTTTGAGTGAATTAGTTTGTTGAGTCAAAAAAAAGGGGGTTGTTTAGTTGTTTTTTTATTAAGTTAGAGTTTTTTTTTAAGTTAAAAAATAAAAATAATTTAGCTGTTTTTACTAGTTTAAGTTAATTAGTTTGTTGAGTGAAAAAAAAAAGTTGTTTAGTTGTTTTTTATTAAGTTAGAGAATTTTTTAGAAGATAAAAATAGTTTAGTTGTTTGTTGAGTAAAAAGAAAAAGGTGTTTAGTTATTTTTTTCTACAGTTTTTTTATTGCGTTAGAGTTTTTATTTAAGTTAAAAAAAATTAGTTGTTTTTATTAAGTTTGTGTTTTTTAGTTATATATATAGTTTAGTTGTTTGAGTTAATTAATTTAAGTTTAAAAAAAAGTAGTAGTTTTTGTTTGGTTAAAAAAATTAAAAGATTACAAGATAGAAAAGAAAGATATCTTCTATTATGTAATCTCAAAAATAATAATAAATGTATCATAGTTTATTAAAAAAAAAAGCAAAGAGCAAAAAGTTCTAAACAAATTTCAAGTAAAATGACTAAAGTTTTTCAATTCTTCCTTGATAGCCTCCAAGTGTTCTATTGAAGTTTGCAAATTCTTAGCTTCTTTATTATTCAATGGAGAAGTATTCTTGATAGTAACAATTTCCTCTTTAATTTCATGAATTTCAGCTTGAGCACTTTGAAGAAGTTGTTGTTGGCGTTTCAATGATGAAGTCAAGTTCTTCTTGCGTTCCTTCAATTTTTCAAGCTCCTTCTTAACACATTCCAACTCTTCTTAGGTGGATTGAATTTGGTTTATTTCTTTGTTTTCTCTAGTTTCAGCATTATGGAGATGACTTTTGGTTTCATCTAGTTGTTGTGCAAAAATTTCATTGGATGATTTCTCAAAAAATGTTGATTTTGCCTCATCATAAGCAGCGCCTTTATCAAAACGTACTTGCAATAATCCTTCCACATTGGAGATGTTAAATTTGTTGAAGCCCCTCATTGATTCAAGCACAAATTGAACACTATCCTTGATAGATGAGATAGAATCAAGTGGAGTGCTTGCTATTCTCTTGCGAAGGCCACCCCACAACATTTGAAGATACTCTTTTTGATGATTAAGTACAAATTTCTCACCTTCAAATATTGAGACTAGAGCACAAGGACATGGTTGTTTAGCTTTCATATTATGGAGTATCTCATTTTGCATAGTTGCATCAATTGAAGCGTTCATAGCCAATAAGTTGGGTCCCATGATTGATCTTTGGCTACGTCGGGATGTCTCATTTTCATCAACATTAATAATTTCATTTTTTAGTTGAAATATTATATGATTTGAGTAAGCAAATGACTAAAATACGACTTATTTAAAGAGGGAAAAGAAAATAGAGAAAAGAAAATAACCTCTTTGGCAAAGTTCTCTATTGGCAAAGAATTACTTAACTTTGGAGATTTGGGTTTTAAGCCTTTTCCAATAATGATCTGCATTACTACTACTGCTCATTTCTAAATGATAACGATTCTTTCTCTTTTCTTTTGGAGACTCAATATTTTCTAGATTTGGAGGATTTTGAATAGTTTGAGCAGGTGGTCTATCCTCTTTATCATGATCCTTGTTCTTAAAGGAAATTTTGATTGACCTAATTTTCAATGCAAAATAACCCCAACTTGGGGCTTTGTAAGGCAGCTTTTCGAGACAGTGCAGCAGCAACCCAATCGCGTTAACCTCCCAGCGCCAGTAGGCGATGCCGCCAACAAGATAAGGAAACTAGATAATGAGCACAGCCTGCCAAATGAAAAAAAAATAACATTAATGATAATGATTGCACAAAAAATGGGGGTCGAAAATGGAAAAAAAAGGCACAACATGAGAACTTCCCAGGGGGTCGCCCAACCTAGTACTACTCTAGCCTAAGTGTGCTTAACAGCAGAGTACTGATGGGATCTAGTGCATTAGGGTTGGTATGATTGCACCCGTCGGCTTACCCGCATGAAGCTGTTTTATGTTCCCCGCGCCTGTGCCTTCGGGTAATCGAAATTGCTCAGCTTTTGATCCATCGAGAGTTACGTGGCACACAGCTTACAGTTGCAAAGCTCGTTCGGAGCCCCATGAGGTGGCTAATAGTACTTGTCTCATTTTGCCAAATTTTTGGGGAAAAATAAGCTCGATTCAGGACTCTATACGCAACGTTTTGAGACAGCATAACAGCGACACAATCGTGTTCACCTCTCGATGCTCGTAGGCAATGCAGCCGACAAGATGAGGAAATAAGATAACAAGCGCTGCCTAAAAAATGAAAAAAAATAACATTAATGATAATGATTGCATGAAAAGCAGGGTTCAAAAATGGAAAAAAAGGGTGCAACATGAGGACTTCCTAGGGGGTCACCCATTCTTGTACTACTCTCGCCAAAGCACACTTAACTATGGAGTTCTGATGGGATCCAGTGCATTAATGCTAGTATGATCGCACCCGTCAGTTTACCCGCGTGAAGTTGTTTTGTGTTCCGCGCACCTGTGGCATTGGGCAATCGAAATTGCTCAACTTTCAATCTGTTTGGAGTTATGTAGCGTGCAGCATACGATTATAAAGCTCATCTAAAGTCCCATGAGGTGGATAATAGTAGTTGCCCCATCGGGCCTAAAATTTAAAGCAAATAAGCGCAACTCATGACTTTGTAGGCAGCTTTTCAAGATAGCATAGTAGTAGCCCAGTCACATTAGCCTCTCGACACATGAAGGCAACACCACCGACTAGATGAGGAAACTAGATAACAACACAGCCTAGCAAATGAAAAAAGAAAACAACATTAATGATAACGATTGCACGAAAAGTGGGGGTCAAAATGGAAAAAAAAGGTGCAACACGAGGACTTCCCAGGGGGTCACCCATCCTAGTACTACTCTCGTCCAAGCACGCTTAACAGCAGAGTTCTGATGGAATCCTATGCATTAGGGTTGGTATGATCGCACCTATCGGCTTACTCGCATGAAATTATTTTGTGTTCCGGGCACTTGTGTTGCCAAGCAATTGGAATTGCTCAACTTTTGATCCATCGGGAGTTACGGGCCGCACAGCATACAGTTGCAAAGCTTGTCCAGAGCCTCACAAGGCAACCAACTAAGCTTGTCCTATTGGTCCCAATTTTCAATGCAAAATAACCATGACTCGGGGCTCTGTAGGCAACGTTTTGAGACAGCGTAATAGCTGCCCAACCGCATTCGCCTCTTGGCGCTCGTAGGTAATGCCGCTGACAAGATGGGGAAACTAGATAATGAGCACAACCTAGCAAACAAAAAAAACAACTTAATCATAACAAATGCAAGAAAAGTGGGGTTCAAAAATGGAAAAAAATGGTGCAACACGAGGACTCTCATTCTAGTACAATTCTCGCCCAAGCACGCTTTACTGTGGAGTTTTGATAGGATCCAGTGTATTAGTACTGGTATGATCGCATGCGTCGGCTTACTCGTTCGAAGTTGTTTTGTGTTCCGCACACCTGTGGCATCGAGCGTTCAAAATTGCTCAACTTTTGATTCATTGGGAGTTACATAGCCCACAGCATGAGGTTGCGAAGCTCATCCGGAGACCCATGAGGCAGCCAATAAGGCTTGCCCCATTAGGTCTAATTTTTAAGGCAAAATATATACAATTTGGGGCTCTGTGTGCGGCTTTTCAAAGCTACACCGCAGCCGCGCAATGTAGCATGCCTCTCGGCAACAGTCACTGATCCTGTATGCAATATTAGGGTATGAGATGATGAATGCAACCTGGAAAGTGAAAAAAAAAGAAAAAGCAATATTAGCAGCAATGATTGTATGAAAAGTAGGAGTCGAAAAAGGGCAGAAGGGGTGCAACACGAGGACTTGCCAAGAGGTCACCCATCCTAGTACTACTTTGCCCAAGCACACTTAACTGGGGAGTGCTGATGGGATCTGGTGCATTAGTGCTAGTATGATCGCACCCGTTGGCTTACCCCGCATAAAATTATTTTATGTTTAGTGCGCTAATGGCGTCGGGAGATCAGAATCACTCAACTTTTGATTCGTTGAGAGTCACGTGGCACGTAGCATGCAGTTGCAAAACCCACCTGGAGATCCACAAGGGGGCCAACCGAGCTTGCCCTATTGGGGCTAATTTTTAGGACAAAATAAATGTGATTTGAGGCTCTGTAGTAGGCATTTCGGGGCTGGGCTACAGCCGATCAGCGTCGCGCATCTCCCGATGATAGTCGCCAATGCCGTATGCATGATTGGGGCACGAGATAATGAACATAGCCTGGAAAACCAAAAAAACAAAAACAAGCAACGTTAGCGGCAATAATTGTATGAAATGCAGAGGTTGAAAAAGGGCAGAAAAGGTGTAACACGAGGACTTCCCAAAGGGTCACCCATCTTAGTACTACTCTCACCCATGCATGTTTAACTGCGGAGTTCTAATGCGATCCAATGCATTAGTGTTGGTATGATTGCACCCGTTGGCTTACCTACATCAAATTATTTTGTGTTCTGCGTACTTGTGGTGTCGGGTAATTGGAATCCCTCAACTTTTGATCTGTATGGAGTTTGCAGCGAGTAACATGTGGTTGCGAAGTCGTTCGAAGACCAATGAGGTGGCCAGCAGGGCTTGCCCCGTTGGGGCTAATTTTTAAGGCACCATAAATGCAATTCGTAGCTCTGTGGGTGCCTTTTAAATGCCACACAGTGTTGTGTGCCTCTCGGCGACAATGGGCAATGCTGTACGTAAGATTATTGTATGACGTAACAAATACATCTAGGCAAGCATAAAAAAAACAACATTAGTGGCAACGATCGCACAAAAAATAGGGTTGAAAAAGGGCAAAAGAGGTGCAACACGAGAACTTCATAGGGGGTCACCCATCCTAATACTATGCTCGCCCAAGCACGCTTAACTGCAGAATTTTGATGGGATTTGGTGCATTAGTGCTGGTATGATCGCAATAGTTAGCGTACTCGCGTCAAATTATTTTGTGTTCCTATGTCTGTGGTGTTGGGCGATCGGAATCGCTCAACTTTTGATCCATACGGAATTACACAACGCGCAGCATGTGATTGAGAAGCTCACCCAAAGACCCAAAAGGGCGCCAACTGGGCTTGCCCCATTGGTGCTAACTTTTAGGCCAAAAGAAATGTGATTCGGGGATCTGTGGGCAACTTTTAGATGCCACATAGCGTTGCTTGCCTCCCGGTAATGATGGTTAATACCCTATGCAAGATTGTTCTACGACCTAACAAACATGGCCTGGCAGATGAAAAAAAAACAACAATAGCGACAATGATTGTACGAAAAGCGGGGGTCGAAAAAGGGCAGAAGGGGTGCAACACGAGGACCTCCTAGGGGGTTACCCATCCTAGTACTACTCTCGCCCAAACACACCTAATTGCGGAGTTCTGATAGGATTTGGTGTATTAGTGTTGGTATGATCACACCCGTTGGCTTACCCACGTCAAATTATTTTCTGTTTAGCGCGCCTGTGGCGTCGGGTGATTGGAATTGCTCAATTTTTTATCCATATGGAGTTATGCAATGCACAGTATATGGTTGTGAATCTCGTTCAGAGACCCATGAGGGGGCCAATGGGGAGGAGCGCG
>JACGDI010002672.1:1997992-2027491 GCA_014898725.1 Jacaranda copaia | reverse complement strand
AATTTGTGTGAACAATTTATACTTGATTTCAGGATATAGTACTATATTAAGGCAATTATGTACTTGATTTTCACAAAAAATGTATTAGCAGTTGCTTGAACAAATTGTGTGACGTATTTGTATTTTAGTACTTCATTAAGGGAGGTGATTTCGGGACATATGTACTTCATTAGGGCAATTATATACCTGATTTCCACTGAAAATGTATTGTAGTTGCTTGAGCAAATTATTGTGTGAGATAACTTTATTTCAATACTTCATTAGGGGAGATTTAAACTTCAAAATAACTTTATATATGTTTTGTTTGGGAAATTTGTGTACTTTACTTCTTGCATATTATACTTCACCTTATTACAATTTTAATGGAATAAATTCTTCAATTGCACAAAATGTATTTCAAAATAACCCCATATATATTTTATTTGTTCGATCTTTGTACTTCATTTTCCTCATATTGTGCTTATCCTCACTACAACTATTATTTCAATTCCACAAAGTGTACTTAAAATAAACCCATATACACTTCACTTGTTCAATCTTTGTACTTGATTTCCCCGATATTGTACTTTACCTCGCTTTAACTTTTATGGAACTTGAGTTTAGTTCCATATTTTCCCTTATTGTTTCTTAAGAATAAACAACCAAACTCTAAAAATGGGTGTTGTATTAGTAAGTATATGTACAAACATATTAAAGTAGTTAAGAGATAATTACTAGTATTTAACAAATTAAGTGATCATTTACAGTATTGTAGAGAATCCTTATACATTCAAAATTGTAAACAGAATGAGTATATAACAATCATATCCTTCGTATCACTTGTACAAATACTTAGAGCAATTGGTCTAATAGTCTTAAAAATATTTTACTTAACCTCACTAAAATTTTAAATAGATTTCTTCAATTGTACAAATTATACTTCAAAATAACCCTATATATACTTTATTTGTGCAATCTTTGTACTTGATTTTTGATATATTGTACTTCACCTTGCTAAATATTTAATGAAATAAATTCTTCAATTGCACAAAGTGTACTTCAAATAACCTTATCTATACTTTGTTTGTTCAATTATTGTACTTGATCCGCCTATTTGTACTAAACCTCTCTAGAACTATTATAGATTAGTTCTTTAATTGCACAAAATGTATTTCAAAATAACCCTATATATATATATATATATATATTTTTTTTTTTTGGTTCAATTTATATACTTGATTTCCCACATATTGTACTTCAACTCGCTACTTTAATGCAACATGAGTTTTGTTTCATATTTTTCTTGAGAATAATCAAACCAAAATTCTAATACTACATGTATTGTTAGTAAGGTATAGATACAAACGTGTTAAAGTAGTTAAGAGTAAGTACTAGCATTCAACAAATTAAGTGATCATTCACGGTAGTGTAAATCATTCTTATGCATTCAAAGTTGTAAACACAATGACCATATGACGATCATATTCCATCCTATCACCCATACAAATACTTAGAGCAATTGGTCTAATAGTCTCAAAAATATTATACTTAACCTCACTAAAACTTTCAATAGAACTAATTTTTTAATTGTAAAAAATATACTTTAAAATAAACACATATGTACTTCATTTGTTCAATCTTTATACTTGATTTCCAACATATTGTACTTCACCTCACCACAACTTTAATGGAACTAATTCTTCTATTGCACAAAGTGTACTTCAAAATAACCCTATCTATACTTTGTTTGTTAGATCATTGTATTTGATTTTTTGCATATTTGTACTTTACATCACTACAACTATTATGTATTAGTTCTTCAATTACATAAAGAATACTTCAAAACAATCCTATATATACTTCATTTGTCAGATTTATGTACTTGATTTCTCAAATATTATAGTTCACCTTGCTATAACTTTAATAGAACTAATTCTTAAATTACACAATGTGTACTTCAAAATAATCCAATATGTATTTTGTTTGTTCAGTTTTTATACTTAATTTCTGCATATTGTATTGAACCTCACTGTAACCATAGACTAACTAACAAATATACAAAGTGTATTACAAAATAACCTCATTTATATTTGACTTGTTCTATTTATGTACTTGATTTTCAACATATTATACTGAACATTACTACAACATTAATGGAATTATTTTTTTCATTTGCACAAAGTGTACTTCAAAATAAAAACATTTGTACTTCGTTTGTTCGATTTGTGTACTTGATTTCTAGAATATTGTACTTTACCTCGCCCTAGCTTTTATAATTCAATCAATTGCATCTGTACTCTTTTAATTCCACTTATACATGTACTTAATGTATAGAATTTTGTACTTAACATCCACATTGGCTTTGCTAGGAAAATATTGCACCATATTAACATTTAATATCAATAAAATAGTTCAAATTAATCTCCAATGTTAACAAAATTTAAAACTGAGCATTTTCATTACTTAAACTAATTTATGCTTTGAACCCATCTTAGATTTCACATTCTCCAATGTAGTCTAAAAATATTGGGTAGAGCAACCAGAGCAAGCCTCATTTCGTCTTGCCATTTATGCAACCAAATATAGAAAAATTAGTACATATAACAACTTATAGTAATGTATACTGAAACATTGATATTTTGTACTATAATTGCTTTTGCAATTTACTTTACATAATCCTATTTTTCTAAGAAACCAGCTTATTATCAAATAAAAAGTACCAAAATTTCATCAAATATTCAATTCAACAATGTCTTTGTAGCACCCCACCTTGGGACAACACCTAAATTGAGGCACTAATCTGATTCAAACTTAATTCTCAGAGTACAAGTCAACAGTAGGCCCATAAATCAAACATCTCAAAATTTAACACTGATTCGATTCCAACAACACTAAATAAAATCACAAGAAATGGAAACATCAAAAGAGTTCAGGAAACTAAATTATATTACAATCTCTAATAGATCAAGCCATCATTTTCATCTTATACTACAATTTTCAAATAAAATATATACACCACAAAGTCTATAAGGTCAACCAAACAATTATAAATTTCATACTTAATTTCAGCCCCAGTTCTATTACAAAATAACCATATACTCCATTCCAAGCCTGGTGTCTACTAGAGCCCATCCCTATCTAAAAGATTATGAAATATAGAGGGTAAGTCCAATGACTTAGTGAGGGACATATACAAGTAGCAATAGCATTTACCAAGGAGAAACTCAACTCGATAAAACATAATATTTATCAAACTAAATATCATAGAATTCAGAAAAATAGACAAACAGTACGAAAAAGTAAATAGGAAACTCTCCTGCTTTATTGCTCCAAGAACAGATTACAAACAGACAGAAATCATTTAGGCAAATCAAACCCAAAGCATATGCATTCCAAGAAGAGGCTATAAGACATGCATTGTAGATTTACCTTATATCAAACAAACAGATAATTTACCTAACTGTAATAGCTTGGTATATGGTAGATGCCTAAACAGATTGCATAGCGTACCGCTGATACCTAGGGGGAAATCCCTAGTGTATTGGCTGTACTTAGGGGGAAATTCCTAGCGTATAGTTGGCACCCATGGGAAAATCCATAGCATATCAATGACATCCAAGGAGAAATCCCTAGCATACCCCTATATAACTAAATAGATTGCCCAGTATTGCCCGTAGCCTACATAATCATATACAGATAGTAGAGTAACCACTCATACAGCTGCCCAGGAAAAAATCCCTAGCGCATTGTTAATTCAAATCAACAAATTAAAATAGAACAAAACAGTATACAACAAGGCAACAGAAAATAGCAAATGGAGAATAGATAAGCCAACATGGCTAATAAACATAGAGTTGATAACAGATATGCCAACAAGGAAATCAATATAGTACAAATATGAGACTAATAGATATCATAATAACAAACAACAGATAGAAGTTCTGGGCCCTAGAACGGACAAAAAATAGAATCGACATCAGAAATAACCCTCACAGGGGTATTCAAGTCAGATAATAGGTAATAGACAAATTTCAAACATAGATCAGAATATGGTTTAGACATAGTAAAACCCACAAAGGGGCTTATTATAACTACAGATAAGAAATGTAACGCTAGATTAGCAAACCCTCATAGGGGTTACCATCAATTAAGAATAGCTTAACAAAGTAACAACATAAGTAGGAGACCCTCACCTCTTGCAATCCCAAATAGCAATAGTCAAAAATCAATTCTACTACTAATTGGTGCCCAACTCATTGTCACCTAATCAGGAAAATATGCCATAAGTCAAAATTCTCCAAAATCAACATTCACGCATAAATCCCTAATCAATTTCCCATTCCAACACTATTGAACTTATAATGGTTCTCGATATCAAAATTTATATTTAACTTATTATCAACCAATATATGAGTTCAAAACCATATCTCTCGTTACCTTATTCCTTGTATAGAAAAATAACCATTGAATTACATATATCGACTCAAAGGCTTGACCTAGACAAAAACTAGCAACTGCATGCATACATACATATATATACATAACATGCAATTAATAAAAAAAATTGATCTTATTAATGAGAGCTCAAAATCACAAATTGAAAGCACCAAGATGATCACGACATCAAGACGAGGAGACTACTGGATAGCCGTTGCTGAAAAACTCAACTCTGTCATAGAATTGTTCCTCTCATTGTAAGGATTCCAATGCTACCTTCTGTTTCCAATTTTGAGCAACGTAGATACCAAAATGGGCCAAAAATTGCCAACTTTTTTCTTCCTTCACTGAGCTCCAATCACTGCCCTGCCATCGTTGGAGTCACCATACAAGGGTACCGTTGATCTCCTCACATCAAGTGCTTCCTCATCCAACCTTTAAAACTAAGAATGGTTGTCAAAAACCATGAAACCCAGCTAGCACCATGGGTTGGCCTCCTTGGTTGCCTCCTATCGCTGCTACTCGCCACTTAACTGATGGGCTTGGATGGTTGAGGGTGTAGGTGGTGGTAAAGGGAAGAGATTGGTGGGTATGGAGGGGTGTAAAGTCGCCAGAGAGATGGCCGGAGGATGATGGTGGTAGTTCGATGAAGAAGAAAAAAAGAGAGGAAAAATGGTGAAAGAAAAGGAAAAAGGAAAAAGGAAAGGAAAAAATGAGAAGGAAAAAGCCTTACCCGATCTAAAATCTAATTTTTTTATTTTTTTCATTTTTTTAATAAAATTTTAAATTACGCAATTTTACCATAAATTTTTAGAAAATTGCGATTAGCCCCAAATTGTTCAAAAGTCAACACAATTAAGTATATGAAAATTATTATTTAGCCCACAAAACTTTTAAAATAATTAATAACGTGAAATTCATAAAATTTCTAAATAATGATAAAATCATATCTAATAAATAAAATAAATAAAATTTTAGGGGTGTTAATAGACCTTCCCCCCAAAGGAATTTGGTCCCTAGATTCTCAACTGAATATTGAATAGCTCGGTATATTGTTGGCACATGAGATCCTCCTATTCCTAAGTTGCTTCCTCAATATTTTGATTGCGCCATAGCACTTTCACTTGAGGAATCTTTTGATTCCCATACGAACTGGTTGCTCCTCATATGTTAGGTCGCCTTCTAGTTCCATGTGCTCAAGAGATATGATATGAGATGGATTTGGGTAATACTTCCATAGCTACGACATATGAAATATGCCATGTATTTTGGCTAAACTCTGAGGTAACACTAGACAATAAGTTGCTGGTCCAATTCTTTCGCATATCTTATATGGCCCCATGTATCTTGGACTTAGTTTTCCACTTTTGCCTATTCTTTTGATCCCTTTCTGTGGTGATACCTTGAGGAACACTCGATCGCCAACCTCAAATTTTAGTTATTTTCTCCTTTTGTCAGCATAATTTTTCTATCGGTCTAAGCAGTCTTCATTCACTGTTTTATAATATGCACCTTTTCTATAGTCTCTTAAATTAGTTTAGGCCTTATAATCCCTAGAGACTCTTTAGTGGTATCTTTATATTTCGATAAATCCCAATGTAGCGGGGACTGATGCTTTTGACTATACAATGCTTCATATGGTGCCATTTGAATGACAAAATGATAGCTATTGTTATAGGTAAATTCAATTAGAGGCAGATGTCGAGTCCAACTTCAACCAAAGTCTAGAACACATGCCTAGAACATATCCTCCAAAATTCGAATGACTCTTTTCGATTATTCGTCGGTCTGAGGATGAGCTGTTGAAATAATTTACAATCTTGTTCCTAGATGTCTCTATAAACCTTTCTAAAGTTTCGATGTAAATTTAGGGTCTCTATCAAACACAATACTCACTGAGATTCCATGCAACCTGATAATCTCTTTAATGTGTAGTTCTACCAATTTCTCGACCTTACAATTGGTCTGACTGGTAGAAAAAGTGAGGACTTTGTTAGTTGATCGACTACTACCCAAATACTGTCATAACTTTCTTTGGTCTTCGGCAAACCAATCACAAAGTTTATAGTCACTTTTTCCCATTTCCAATCTAGGATGGAAAGTGGCTGCAACAAACTTGATAGTCGCTAGTATTTTTCCTTCACCAACTAGTAGGTCAAGCATTTCTACACAAAGTCTGCTATATTTTTCTTCATATCGTTCCACCAAAATTATTTCTTTAAGATCTGGTACATTTTCATTCCTCTAGGATGCATGATGTATCTTGCTCGATGTGTCTCTTCTAATATGTTTTCCTTTATCTTTTCTAGTACGTAGATTTTGTTTTGATAGTTAGGATACCTTAGCTATCTGTGTTGAATTCAGACTCTACAGAGCTTTTAATCATCTCTTTCTGCTTCAACACCCAGTTCTCTCTAGTTTAAGCTTGCTAAATTTTTTCATATAGTTTAGGTTGTACTCTCACTCTTGCAATCCAAACTTGTGGTTTTAGTCTTATCATAGCACTTGTTTTCAACTTTTCTGATATCTTTGTGCCTTGCTGATAAGCCATTCCTACTTTTTGACACAGAGCATCAGCTACTACATTCACTTTTCTATGATGATAATTGATGGAAAAGTCATAATCTTCTAAGAATTCCATCCATCTTCGTTGTCTCATGTTTAAATCCTTTTGCAAATATAGATACTTGAGGCTTTTGTGTTTATGTTCATTTCAAATATAGCCCCATAAAGATAGTGCCTCCATTTTGATAGTGCAAAGATAACCGCTGCCAACTCTAGATCATGTGTGGGGTAGTTTTCCTCATGAGACTTTAACTACCCAGATGTGTAAGCAAAAACATGCCTTTTTTGCATCAACATGCATCCTAATCCCTTATATGAGGCTTCTGTATATACCAAAAAATCTTTCAACCAATCTGAAAGGGCTAATACTAGCATTGTAGTCAAATAGTTCTTTAGTTCTTGGAAGCTCTTCTCATACTCTTCATTGCAAACAAATGGCTTATCTTTCTTGGTTAACTTAGTCAGTGGGCCAGCTATCTTGGAGAATTATTGAACAAATCTTCGATAGTAATCGGCCAATCCCAAGAAACTTTGAATCTCTGTGACATTCTCAGGCCTTTTCCAACTGACAATCACCTCTACCATGGAAGGGTCAACTTCTATCTCATTTTTGGTGATAATATGACCTAAGAAGGCTACTTTTGCTATCTAGAACTCACACTTACTAAACTTGGCATACATCTGATGTTTTCTTAAAGCTTTCATAACTATGTGTAAGTACTTCCTGTGCTCCTCTCTGAACTTAGAGAAAACCAAGGTGTCATCAATAAAGATGACCACAAATTGATCTAAATAGGGTCTAAATATTCGATGCATCAAATCCATGAATGCTATCGGGGCATTGGTTAGGCCGAATAGCATCATCATAAATTTGTAGTGGCCATATCAAGAGTTGAAAGCTGTCTTTACATTATCCTCTTCTTTGATCTTTCACTGATAATACCCTTACCTTAAATCCAACTTCGAGAAGATTCTTGATCCATGCAAGAGGTCAAATAACTCTTCCACATAGGGTAGTGGATACTTGTTCTTAATAGTAACCTTGTTCAATTTTGATAATCGATGCACATTCTCATATACCTATTTTTTTTCTAACAAATAGCATTGGAGCTCCCCATGGCGACATGCTGGGTCTGATAAACTTCTTCTTTAACAACTCATGTAGTTGACTATTTAATTCCTTAAGTTTGATAGGTGCCATCCAGTACGGAGTTTTGGAAAATGGCTCCACCCCCGAGAGAGTATGAATAACAAACTCTATTTCCTTATCAGGGGGCAACGAGTTTAACTCCTTAGAAAATACCTTAGGGTATTCTGCTACTACTTCTACTTCTTCAATCCTGACTGTATCTCGAGGTTTATTGATGAGGTATACCAAGAATCCTTGCCCACCCATATTCAGAATCTGCCTAACTTCTATAAATGATATGATCGGTATCGGAAGGGTTTTTTCTATGGAAGGATGTGAAGATATCAACGTCATTCCCATGAGTATTATGCACTTAGTAAAACAATTCACTTGTGCTTGGTGGTTATATAGCCAATCCATTCCAAGCATTACATCATATCTTTGTATAGGCATCTGTATTAAATTGGTTAGACACACTTGGCCTTCAATCATAATCGAGCAATCCCAATACATGACATCAGTGACTAGTCTTACTCCTAAAGGTGTTCTCACTTCTACTTGATGCCATAGTTTCAAGTTTCATATTCAATTTTGTAGAGAATTCAATAGATATAAAAGAATGGGAAGCACCAGGATCATATTACACTTTACCAAGAGTTTTGGAGATAATAATCATACTTTCTACTACATCATTAGGATTCGGTGCATCTTCTCTAGTGAGAGCATAGGCGCGGGCCTGGATTTTCTACTTTCTTTTTTCTACCAAAACTGGGCTTTTCTTCCTTGGGCAATCTTTTAGAAGATGTTAACTACTACCACATCGTAGGCATTTACCTTATTTTTGCTAATAGTTTGCTTCCTCATGTCCTGTTGACCCATAGAATCCACATGGTATCGATGTCTTTTCTTAAGCCCGATTCACCATTCTATCTGCCCGAGTAGTCCTTTGAGTCACACCCTCAGCTTGTGGCCTCCACGGTTTCTTGCTAATGCTACTCAATCTGCCTAGAGATGGTTTTTCTTTTTTACCCTTTTCTTCAATTTTTTTGATTTTCTGTAGCTTCAATTCCAATTACAGTGCCTTACTGACTGCGGCCATAATCCTTGAGTAAACTGTTGAATTTGTCGACTTTCATCATTATTAACATAGGGTGCATATTGTATGAGCCGGCTGAAGATTACCTCAAACTAACTAATAGTCTTATTTCCTAGGATCAAATTTATGAACTCACGTTCTTTAAACTACTTGACCACCAGGGGTATATACTTATCCATAAATTATTTAGAGAAATTTTCCCATCTCCTCTGCATTCCTAAGGCTGCCAACAATGATCTATCATTTTCCACCAACTTCTATTAGATCTTGCTAGGAGGAATGTGGTGAACCGTACCTTTTGTTCATTGGGGTAGTGTAAAGTATCAAATATGACCTCAAGGTCTTCAACCTATTCTTTAGCCTTTCGGTCATCTAGCTCTCCATGGAACTTAGAGGGCTGAAAATGAAGGAATCTTTCTAGTACTCGATCTTCAGCCATAGGTTGAGCTGGTTGCCTAACTTCTGGCACTCTCTAATATGTAAGTCTCATTAGTTGCCCAACTGAAGGAGTTTGTGATACCTCTCTCTTTACTTAGCCCAAGAATAAGTCAGAACTCCTTATCTGGGAGCACGACGGTCTTGAAATCATTGTCTAGAAGGTTTTCCTTACTGGTGGTGTAGGTCTAGGCACATTGCCATAGAATGCTACCACAGTCTTAAGATTTTAAAAATATCTCAACCCGAAATTGAAAGTTGAAGTCAATATCCAAATTCTCAATATCCCTTCAATAATTTAGATTTTAGTACAGAAAATAATATAAGTTATGTAAACTTTCAAAACTTATAACAGGAAAGAAAGGTTAAAAATAATTTTCCCTAAAAGTTATACATTATCATAGTATAAGTTAGCAATAGCAGATTATAAAAGCGTATATACAAATCAAAGGTAGCAAAATTGGCTATGCTAACAAAATGCCCAATTGAAGATAAAATGATAGGGTGTTTGAAGGAAAAAAGAGAAAAGATATCAGTCATAATCATAAAGTTATCCACTACGGTTACAAGGGTTGATAATTAGAAGCCATTACTATCCTGCCAACACACTAAAATACTACACGCTAAGGCTCGTATCTAATCTTTCTCCTTTTCAGTGATATCAGATAGCTCGCTTATTGCATCTGTCATCCACTGATCTTCTTTGTCATCTATCTTAAGCGGTGCCATGATTAGAGGTTCTAGGATGACATCTGCATTTGGGGCTTTTCGCGTTCCTCCTCAAACTCCTCCTCTAATTTCTTTTTTAGTTCAGCCTCAAGTTTTGGTGCTCACTTTTGCTGCTGCCGACCTTGCCTTTGATCAGGAGTAGGGATCTGGCAAATGCCTAATGGACCGACCTCTATGTCTATCCTAGGATCAACTCCAATGGCCTGATCGATAGCTCTGTAATAGTAGTCCAACACTCGACCCATCTTATCTACCATTGGGTAAGAAACCTGTATCAATCTCCTATAATTAGACTACAAGGCCTAAAATGTTGCCTCCATGTTAGCCAGCAAGGAGTGAAGCTCTTGGATCTATGCTTCAATGATATTAACTCAAAGATGCTCTCATTTGAGGTCACCCATGACTCGATAATCATGCAGATAATCTTGAGTACTAAACATTCCTTTTAAAGTACACACCTTTTCTCAAACCTGATGAAGATGCTAATTTTGTCCATAATATTTCTCTTCTAAAGTCCTGCAAATCTTTTTAAGATTTTTCCTTTCCTCTTTCAATGTCTCGTCATTGTGGTCGTTCGCAAGCTCCTTTCCTTTGTCAAATCCGCTGGCCATGCTACAACAATTCAAGAATTCATCTCAACAAAATTAAGTAATATAATTCTAAATTCAAGCTTTAGGATTCTACTATACTCTATTAGTCCTACTATGACTAAGCATTCTTATCAATATCTTAGGTGCACATTCGAAATAACCTAAATAGAGGTCACTAAGAGTTCTATCACACATTCACAGCTAGGTTATCTAAACTTAGGCTCTAATACCATCTTTGTAGCACCCCACCTTGGGACAGCACCTAAGCTAAGGTACTACTCTGATTCAGACTTAATTCTCAGAGTACAAGTCAACAAAAGGCCTATAAATCAAACATCTCAAAATTTAACACTGATTCAACTACAACAATACTAAATAAAACCACAAAAACCTGATATATCAAAAGAGTTCAAAGAACTAAGTTATATTACAATCTCTGATAGATCAAGCCATCATTTTTATCTTATACTACGATCTTCAAATAAAATATATACATCACAAGGTCTCTAAGGTCAACTAAACAGTTATAAATTCCATACTTAATTTTGGCTCCAATTATATTACAAAATAACTATATACTCCATTCGAAGCCTGGCATCCACCAGAGCCTATCCCTATCTGAAAGATTATGAAATATAAGAGGGTAAGTCCAACGGCATAGTGAGGGATATGTACAAATAACAACAGTGTTTATCGAGGAGAAACTCAACTTAATAAAATATAATCTTTATCAAACTGAATATAATAGAATTCAAAAAACAGACAGATAATATGGAAAAGTAAACAGAAAACTCTCTTGCCTTATTGCTCCAAGAATAGATTACAGATAGACAAAAATCATTTAGATAAATCAATCCCAAAACATATGCATTCCAAGAAGAGGCTATAAGACATGCATTGTAAATTCACCTTATACTAGACAGACAAATAATTTACCTAAGTGTAATAGCTTGGTATATGGTAGATGCCTATACAGATTTATAGTGCACTGTTGATACCTAGGGAAAAATTCTGAGCATATCACTCACACCTAGGGGGAAATCCCTAGCGTACCGGTGAAATCCAAAGGGAAATCCCTAGCATGCCCCTACATAACCAAATAGATCGTCCAATATAGCCCTTAGCCAACATAATCACTGTATAGATTATAGAGTAACTGCTCATACAGATGCCCAGGGAGAAATCCCTAGCACATTGTCAGTTTTAGATCAACAGATCAAAACAGAATAGAATAGTATTCCACCAAGGCAACAAAAAACAGCAAACGAAGAACAAATAAGCCAACATGACCAATAAACATAGATTTGACAGCAGATATGCCGACAAGGCAACAGATATAGTACAAATAGTATAAATATGAGACTAATAGATATCAAAATAACAAACAATAGATAGAAGTTTTGGACGCTAGAACGGACAGAAAATAGAACCAACATCAGAAATAACCCTCACAGGGGTGTTCAAGTTAGATAACAGACAATAGATAGATTTCAAACACAAATCAGAATATGATTTAGATACAATAAAACCCACATAGGGGCTTATTACAACCACAGATAAGAAATATAACACCAGATTGGCAGACCCTCATAGGGCTTACCAATAATTAAGAGTAACTTAACAAAGCAACAACCCAGAGTGGGGGATCCTCACCTCTTGCAATCTTAAACAACAACAGTCAAAAATTGATTCTACTGCTCATCAATGCCCAGCTCGTCATCACTTAATTAGAAAAATATAGCATTATTCAAAATTCTCCAGAATCAATATTCACGCATAAATCCCTACTTAAATTCCCATTCTAACACTATTTAACTTATAATAGTTCTCGATATCAAAATTTATATTCAACTTATTATTAACCAACATACGAGTCTAAAATTATATCTCCCATCACCTTATTCCTCGCATAGAAAATAATTATCTAATTACATATATCGACTTAAAGGCTCAACCCGAACAAAAACTAGCAACTGAATGCATGCATGCACATATATATAAAACATGCAATTAATAAAAAAAATCCAATCTCACTAATGAGGGCTCAAAATCACAACCTGAAAGCACCAGGATGATCACCACGTCAAGAGAAGGAGACTGCCTCTCCGCAACCACCAGACCACCACCACTGGAATACTCAACTCCACCATAGAATTGTTTCTTTCATCACAAGGATTCCAATGCTGCCTTTCATTTTCAATTTTGAGTAGTGTAGACACTAGAACAGGCTAAAAATTGCTAACTCTCTTATTCCTGTGTCAAGCTCGATCACCGCACTACCGTCATCAAAGTCGCCATGCAAAGGTACTGTTGAGCTTCTCATGTGAAGTGCTTCCCAACCCAACCCTCAGAATCAAGAATGGTTGCCAAAAATAATGAAACCCGCTAGCACTGTGGGTTAGCCTCCTTGATTGCCTTTTGTTGCTGTTGCTTTGCCGCTTGAGTTGGGGGTTTGGGTGGTTGAGGGTATAGGTGGTGGTGAAGGGAAGAGATTGGTGGGTTTGGAAGGGTGTAAAGTTGCTGGAGAGATGGCCAAATGATGGTGTTGGTGGTTCGGTGAACAAGAAAAAAAGAGAGGAAAAATGGTGACAGAAAAGGAAGAAGGAAAAAGGAAGGGAAAAAATGAGAAGGAAAAGGGCACTGCTCGATCTAAAGTTTAATTTTTTTTTAATAAAATTTTAAATTATGCAATTTTACTTCAATTTTTTAAAAAATTGCAATTAGCCCTAAATTATTCAAAAGTCAATACAATTAAGTCTATGAAAATTATAATTTAGCCCAAAAAACTTTTATAATAATTAATAACGTGAAATTCATACAATTTTTAATTAATGATAAAATCATATATTATAAATAAAATAAATAAAATTTTAGGGGTGTTATATCTTTTGTTAGACTACATTAAATGGATCAAATCGTATTTTTTAGGGGTTGGGGTTGGGTGTATGAGAAGCAAAAATCAAGAAAAATGAAGCAAAAAACCCATGCCTTTCAAATACAAAATAGGGTTTTCCAAAACATTTCAGCGTATAATTTTAGGTTTAAGAAGTGTAAACCCCAAAAAATGAAGTACAACTTTATATCTTTCAAGTAAAAATTAGAGATTTTCACATCTTACAACAAAAATCTTATATATAACAAATGGATTCCAGTTTTTAATAACTAAAACAAGAGTTTGAACAAAAAAATATAAAAAAATCTACCTACAAAAGTTTTGAAAAGGAGAAAATCATGGGCGATGAAAGAAAGCAAAATTTGTGAAATGAGCACCAAGAAACACCCACTGAAATTAAAGCACCCACAGATTTGTTCTCTTCTTCGCACCTTGTTCGCGCTCCTTTCCTTCTCTGTCTCATCTCGTCTCATCTTCATGCCTTTTGTTCTTCATCTTTTCTCATCTTCGCACCTTTTCTTTTTGGCAGAGGAAAACTTGCACTTCTTGTTGTAGAAAAGAAGCATTATTCTAGAGTGAAGAATCAAGTTGCTTTTTTTTTTTGCTGGCTCTTTTGTTGTTTTGACTGAGTACAAGGGCATTTAAGTCTTTCTTAAAAAATTGGGGATTGATTCCAAAAATTTTACAAAAAGTAGAGAGTGTAGTGTTTAAAAAATAAGTAGGGAGTAAAGTGAAAATTGAAAGTAGATGCCTAAACTACCTCTTTCATTAATATATGATTTTGTACTAGATATTTCTTTATATAGAATAAAATGGACAATGAACCTGCTATCATTCGTAATATAATAAAGAAGGAAAAATGCAATTTTAGTCCATCAGCTATTGCCTATTTTGCCTTCAGTTCATTTTGATGTGGGATTAGCATATTTGATCCATTATGCAATAAATTTTCATGCACTAAGTCCAATTTTTTGCACATTTGGTCCTTGAGGCTCAAAATTTTCAATGAGCCCATTTAACACCCAGTCACCATCAATTGGGTTTGCCAATTGTCATCCAAGTCTAGTCACATGCAATGTGTGATGCCATATATCTTTTATTAATTAATTAAATAATTAAAAATTATAAAAATCTAAAACAATGTTACCTATTCAATAATATTAAATAGTAAACATATCAAAAATAATCTAATATAATCAATAATCCATGGCTCTAATACCAACAAGCGCAGGACCTTGTGAAGGAGGACAGGATCAGGAACGAGTTCACAAATACCAACATGTAGTTGGAATACAGGAAACAATTACCTAAAAATTTAATCAGTCAACTCATGCTTCCAGATTATACCCAAACAACACCCTATAATGCGTTCCTCGGCTAACTCGGGCAAACAATGGATTATCTTAGAGGTACATGGAACATTTGTTAAATTATGGAACTTATTTGGATAACTCAGTTCATAAATCCAAAACCTTCAACACAAACCTAGTCTAAAATGACCATGAATACAAAGAAAGTATCTAACTCATAGTTGTTTAACTCCAAGTCCTTTAGCCTTCCATTGGGCTAGGGTAACACGAATAAAATAAAATAAAAGAGAACTAACCTTAAGAAAGCTCAGCACCCAAATATGGAAGCTTTAATCAGCCTTAGAAGATTTTATAATATTATAGAAAATAAAATACAAAATAGTTTACA
The DNA here is from genome assembly GCA_014898725.1 of Jacaranda copaia. Lineage (NCBI taxonomy): Eukaryota > Viridiplantae > Streptophyta > Magnoliopsida > Lamiales > Bignoniaceae > Jacaranda > Jacaranda copaia. Next base: position 2,011,940 of record JACGDI010002672.1, on the reverse strand, counting down.
AAAAGAGAGAATACAAAGGAAATTCTAGCAACTCTAAAGAAAACTTTGTAAAGAAAAATTCTGGCTCCTTCACCTATACAATTGGGGCCATTAAATAGAAAACAAAAGAAAACTATTTGGACCCTGAAATATTATTTTGAAGTTTGAATAGTAAAATACTGTGCGGATTTCAAAATTTTCAAATTCAAAATGGTAAAAAGCAAAAAGCAGATGAACAGTATCTGTATATAATTCAGACTATTGTTTTTGACTTATTACAGCAATAATTCAATCACAGTGGCTTTCATCACTCATACTGTGATTATTTTTCTTCTTTCTCTTTCCTCAATGATTCCAACATATCATCAAGGTATTTATCAGTGTAGATAGGAATATCATCCACTAGGTCCTGAGCATCTTGGAAAAGGCAATCAAATTGATTAGTATCAATCTTTGATTTTGATGAAGTCTCTATTGACGCTATATCTCCACCATCACTGGAAATTTTGATGTCTTCATCCATATCTACAAATTGATCTTTTAATTCTTCTTGGACTATATTAAGGACCTCTTTTAATAAATCTGCCTTGGACAATTTGCCTTTTCGCATTTTAATTTTCCCAGAAGCTTTTCCCACAATTGATGAAGCTTCTTTTTTCTTATCTTTTTTAGTAGAATTCATGTAACCTTGGGTAACCTTAACAATATTATCTAAAGTTTCTTGCCCTTCAATTTTTCCTGTGGTCCTATCAGTCTGCAGCATTTTATTCCACCATTTGATATAAAAAGTTCTATAGAGATAAGGAATATTATCTTTCGAAAAACTGACTTTTAGCGCCCATTTCTAGATCCAAGGTATTGAGAACTCCATAAAGAAGAAGATTGCAGCTTTGTTTAAAACCATTTGATTTTCTGCTTTAGCCTCTTAATTTTAGGAGAACAATTGATCCATTGGTCAAACACCTGTTTGAATTGATCTGGAAGGATATAATGAGTCGAACCATAAGATTTCCACCAGCTTAGAAACCAATTTGGAATTTGATTTTTGAAAACTTTAGGACATACTTTTATAAACCTTGTATGTTTTTTCCAGGGATTTTCATATAAGAAAACATTTTGAAAGGCTTAGATATAATCCCAAAAGTTAAATTTATAAACTAATTTATTATCTCTGGTTACAAACTCTTTTTCTTTGAATGAAGATATTCCCCATTCCTCAGCAGAGATAATTTTCTTAATTATAATTTTACTAAAATTAAAAATAGATTTTTCTTGTGAGCTTGGGAAAAACTGGGAAATCTCACAAGAGCCAATAGTTATTAAAATATTTTCATATTATGATCTGGGTTTGTAAGACCCAACAGCATATGTGCAGTATCCAAGTACCTCTGGATTATTATCCACGGGTCATTTTTCCATTTAAGATCATTATGCTCAAAGATCATTATTAAATCCTTATGATCTTTTTGTTCAAAAGTTGTGAGAAAATCCTCATCAATAAGGGTAGCACTATTAGTAGCAACATTTACAAAAGAAGGATTTGAAGGCTTATTAGATCCTTCAGGCTGGCAAGGGGTTGATTGGCTTGGATCGGAAGTTTTATTAGAACTTTCCTTAAACTGTTTAGATTGCAGAAATTCTGCAAACAAAGGATTATTTGGGTAGATATTTGGGTTAGGACTAGAAGAAGCATATGATGCTTGTGAAATATTTGAAGCTATAAGCTTCTATTTGTCGTGTTGTATTAATGGCCTCACAATAGCTACATTAGAACCATGTCCTCCTCTATTAGAGAAGGGATTTCCTCTTCCTCTATTATGAGGAATCATTGACCCTACAAATATTCATGAGTCAAGAAGTCAGGGAGACTATTATCAATCCCTTTTTTGTAAACAATTTTAAAATCAAAAAGGGCCAAATAAGATTGCCACCTTGCGAATAGTTGTTTAGAAACATCACATTTAAAATCTTTATTAAACACAAATTAAGTAGATTGACAATCAGTTTTTATAAAAAAAGATTGATTATATAAATCATCTTGAAATTTTAAAACACATTTAACAATTGTAAATATTTCTTTAGCAATTGTAGCATAATTTTTCTGACTATTATTCCATTTCCCAGAACAAAATCTAACAAGGATTTTCTATTTACTATAAAGATTAATTTATTTTAAAACACCACCATAACCTATATCAGATGCATCAGTTTCTATAATTTTTTTCCCAATTTAGATTAGAAAGCATTAAACAAGGTAAATATTTAACTCTATCCTTAATTTTTATTATTGCATGAGTGTGACTATCACTCCATGGCTTGGGACTCTTTTTCAACCTATCATATAAAATGGCAATATCATGAAACTTAGAAACAAATTCAATACTTCTATTAATAGGAATAATTTTTCCTTTTTCAATATAATTACCTAAAAACTTAATTTTAGCTTGAAACAAAATCATCTTTGATTTAGAAATAACAAGACCATTATTAACAATAACTTGTTTAAAAATATTAAGATGTTTAAAATGGTTTTCTATCATATTAGAAAAAACAAGGATATCATCGATATAAACAATAATAAAATTACTATAAGGATTGAAAACATCATTCATGGTTTTCTGAAATTCAAAAGGAGCATTTTTTAATCCAAATGGCATAACATTCCACTCGTACTGGCCAAAAGGAATATTAAAAGCAGTTTTAAATCTATCCTTTTTCCATTATTTGAATTTTCCAGTAGCCAGATTTTAAATGAAATTTTGAAAAAATATTAGCATCAAACAACCTATCAAGCAAATCTTTTTTATTAGGAATAGGATATTTAATCCATTTAAAAACTTTATTTAAAGGTTTATAATTTATAACTAATCTAGGGGCACCACGTTTTTGTTCATTATGTTTATTAACATAAAAGGCAATACAAGACCAAGGAGACTTGGTAGGTCTAATTAGACCTTTTTGTAGTAAGGACTCAATTTCCTTCTTGCAGTAAGCTAGATACTTAGAATTCATCCTACAAGGTCTAGCCTTAGTTGGGATATTGCCATTAAAATTATCTTCATAAGGAAGATCAACAATATGCCTTTTTATATTCCAAAAAGCATTAGAGTGTTCATTACACACAGACAACGAAAACTGATTTTCAAGAAAAAAAAATTCTTTAAGTTTATGATTAGCCAATTGTTCATCAATATTAAGACTAACAATTTCATGTTTTACAAAATTAATATGATTATTATATCTTCGATCCTATTTAGAAGTCTTGAAAATGGTTCAGATATAAATTGGAAATATAAATCTTTATCTTTAAAAGTTTCTATAAGGCCTTTCTGATCAACCATTTTTAACGGGAATATTTTCTTTAAGAATGGTGTACCAAGAATAATTTGATTAGAAATATTTTTAACTAATAGGAAGCTTAAAGGAATACAAGTTTTATTTTTACAAACAAAAGCTTTTGTCAATTTATTATTAATGTCAAGTTTCTCATCAATGGCAGAACGAAGAACATGAGAAGTTTTCTCAAAATACCTAGTAGGTATAAGACCTTCTTGAATACAATTAAAGTCAGCACCAGTATCAACTAAAGCAATTAATTCTTTTAAAAATTTATTATCAATTAAAAGATTAATTTTTACAAGCCATTTTTGTGAAGTAACCATTTCTAATTTAGAAAGAAAATCATCATTTTGGAGATTATCAGTTAGACCAGGGAAATGATCAAATACATTATCTAATCTAGTTATAACCTGTTTGCCTTGAGAAATTTCTAATTTTCTAAGTCTATCTTCAACAAATACATTATTTCTTTTAATTTCAATTATTTCATTTTTTAAATTATTAACTTCTTGTTTTAAATCATTAACAGAAGTTGGATTACTAATTTTATTCCTATTCTCTAACATTTTGTAAACTTTGGCCACAGAATAAGGTTCATTATCTTTATTATTATTAAAAGTAAATTCTTCAAATTTAGAAGAAGAAGACAAAGGAGTATTTTCAATTTGATCAATTATCTTAGATCTTAAAATTGGATCTTTTATTAATTTTAAAAATTCAGTAGTACTATCATTATTAATAACCTTTAAATCATTAAATTGTGACATAAGCTTATATAAATCATCACTATCAAATTTATTACTATTATTATCAAAATTAACACAGGATTCACCTTTGTTACAAGATTAGCATTCAGAATCCAAACTATTAAAACATTCATTTAAAGAATCAATATCAGAAGGAGGGGAAGAAACAGAAACGTTATCTTCACTATCAGAAGAATCAAGCATAAGTTTATAAAGCACATCTTTAATATTATCATCAATATCAAGATTATTAATCTTAGACCTCATTTTACACTTATTAGCGTAATGACCAACCTTACCACACTTATAACAAGCACCATATTTTTTAAATCTATTATAAAGTTTTTTATTAGTTTTCCTATTTTCTCTTTCTTTTTCTCTCTCTTTTTTTTGAGATTTTTTCCTATATTTCTTCTTTTTATAAAAAAATGTCTTTTTTATTTTTGTTTTTATTATTATCAATAGGCTTAGGAATGTCCATATCAAATTGTCCACAAAATTGACCCAATTGTTTACGCTCAGTAATATTATTTTGTTGGTTTAACTTTATTTCATTACATAAATTTAAACCCTCTTGGATACAAGTTCCTATTAACTTACCATAAGTAAATTTATTATAATCAATATTGGCATTATTCTGCCTAAGTGCTTTCCTTACTCTTTCAACAAATAACGAAGGAAGACCATCAATAAATTTTGACTTCCAATGAGAACTATTAGATTCTGGGAGTTCTAAAACTCGAGACAAGAAAGTATCTTTATACCACCTAAATGAGGTGAAACTCTGGCACTTTAAACCATTAAGCAAAGTTCTAATATGTTCATAATTATTAGTCCACTTGCTAGTAAAATGTTCTATTATTGTGATAATTAGAGTATAAACAGCATTTTCAACAGTATTACTAGTACCTTCTTGTTTAATAGTATTAAGAATTTCTTCTTTATTAGTCTGAGTTAAATAATTATCCCACCAATCTTTAAGTTGTCCAATAAAGTCAGCAATTATCATTTTAGCAACAGTTTTATCACTATTACCATTATTTTTACAAATTGTAGAATATATCAACATTCGATGAACCAAATTATAAATATGTCGTTCAGTAAAACCATCCAAATTCCACTCATAAATATTTTTATCAAGGTAGGAATTATTAAGAATTAAATCTTTTTCCTCATGCAAAACATCTTGAGGGGAAGGACGAGGATAATAGTAAGTACTCATAGTCGGACGATCGGCATATGTTTGGAGTTTATTAACTTCTTCATTAATCGCATGTTGATAAAACTTTTCATCAATAATATCAAGAGTAGAAATTCTAAACTCAGTAAATTTTTGTGTTATTAACCTTTCAAGTTCAGACATATCTCTTAACCTAAAATTATCAATTTTAGGAGGAGGTTGGATGCTAGGCATAGCAATAAAATCAGGCAAATCAAGAGAAGAATAGGAAATGACAATTTTATTAATTCTTTCCTCTAAGTCGCCTAATAATTTATTAGTTCTATGACTATTATTCATAATAGTATAAAATCTTTGATCTAAAGAAACCAGACTTTCACCAAGAATATTTAAATACAAATTAGCATATTTTGTTGTTTAATCAAGAGATTAATTTCCTTAGAAGTAGCAGGCATATGATCACTAACTACAAATTTATTAAATGCAGAGAAATAAAGAGTTTTATTTCCTTCCACATAAAAAGTCTCTTGAGGGGGAAAAACAGATTTTTGTTGGTGACCACTCTCAACAATATAAGTATGTTCTAAGACTGAAACATACGGTTCAATATAAGTAACCATAAACCAAGGAACAAAAGGAATTAATTGATCCTTTTTTGTCACAAATTTATAAAATTCATTTTGAAAATTTATTTGTTGTTCTTTAGTAAAGTTATTAAAAAACCATTCATGAAACATTTTCCAATGATCTTTATTAAATTCAGCTTTTATTAACTTCTTATCACTAGATCCAAGACTGAAGTTATATTTCACACTAATCATTAAAAACCTTTTTAATTAAATGCAAGCATTTCTCATAGAAAAATCCATATCAGAATCTGTTGGCTCAATAGTATCATCACTATTATTATCTTGCATATTAAAACCATGGACAATATTAGAAGAATTAATTTTTAATCTATCAAACCTAGTTTCTAGGTTATCATCTTTTCTAGTATTAAAAATAGGTTCTTTTAATTGGGAAGTAGAAGCCCTAGACAAATTTGGACTTTCAACAGTATAATCCAATGGATCAAGAAAAGAGAAAGAGGATCTAACAGATCTAGAGGATCTTAATAAATTATTATTATTATTATATTTAAATTGAATAGAAACATCCCTATCAAGAGTCTGAATTATTTGGTTAACCTTTGTTTGTATTATAGGTTGAACCGGAACAGTTTTTTCAATTATCCAATTATTAGAAAATTTAACATCATCCCATTTAATAGGTCTATGGGTTGTAATATGAGATTTACAAAAATTAGTTTCAATTAAAATAATTTCGTTATTACTTTTATTAATTATTTTACACATATTATTCAAAGTATAAAGCGGTTTATAATAGATACTATAACAAATACAAATAGTCTCAGTATTAGGCATATAATTATATCCATGCAACTTAACATTTAAAGTAACAGCATGCAAAATATTAATATCAGAAAGAGATAACTGTAAATTTGGATAAATATCAAAACAAACTGAGCCATGTGCCAAGCTGGACTGTATAATACTCATTAATGAATGCTTCCAATTTAAATTACGAGCATCATGCAAAATAGCAACAAAACTATCAGGTAAATTATCAAGGGTAAGTGGCTTAAACTCAACTTGAATTAGACCAATATGAAGGAAACGATAATCAGATTTATACTTATCAATATCATATCTATGTAACAACTGTAAAGATGTATCTTCTTTATTAAGGAGAATAGACTCTTCAGTGGTTTTAATAATTTGTTTTAAATCAATTTTTTCAAAAGTCCCGAATTGATAAATAACCTTTGGATCCACTTTAGAAATGGTCCATTTATTAAGAAGATCAATATTTTCAGGAAAACTCATTTCTTCCAAACAAGTATTTTTAATTAAAGAAGATTCTCCTTTAAGAAAATTCATATTTTGACAAAAAGTGTTAAACAACCAGAGGTAAATACAATCAATAATCCATGGCTTCGATACCAACAAGCGCAAGATCTTATGAAAGAGGATAGGATCAGGAACGAGTTCATAAATACCAACATGTAATTGGAATATAGGAAACAATTACCCAAAAATTTAAACAGTCAACTCATGCTTCCAAATTATACCCAAACAACACCTTATAACGCCTTCCTCGGCTAACTCGGGCAAACAACGGGTTATCTTAGAGGTACATGGAAGATTTGTTAAATTATGGAACCTGTTTGGATAACTCAGTTCATAAATCCAAAACCTTCAACACAAGCCTAGTCTAAAATGATCATGAATACAGAGAAAGTATCTAACTCATAGTTGTTTAATAATATTATATATTTATAATAATTTATTTAAACAATCAAATTTATTAATATTATTAAATTCTAAATTATTTATTAATTAAATTTCATATTTCATAATTATAAATTATTAATCATATCAAAAAAAAATTAAATAAATTTAAGTGAATTATTTATTAGTTAAAAATAAAGTAATTAAGCAATTTAATATAAAAACTAGAAAATATTGCATATTTAATAATATGAAATAATAAACATGATCAAAAATAATTTATTTAATTTAATTATGTGTATGAATAATTTTTTTTAAATAATATATAAACAATACGATTTTAATAATGTTTGAGTTATATATTTAATAATATTAAAATAATAAACACGTCTAGAGAGTAATTTATTAAAATTCAATAAATCTCTTATTAATTAATAATAGAATAATAAATAGTTAAAAATAATAAAAATCTTAAGTAATATCACACACTCAATATTATTAAATAGTAAACATATTTAAAATAATTTATTTAATAATATTACATATCTAAAACAATTTATAATATTAAATACTAAAAATATTTATTAATTGGACTACATATTCAGTAATTTTAAAATAATAAATATCTCTAAATTTTTTTAAATAAATTTAAATGAATTCTTTATTAATTAAAAATAAAATAAAAATAATTTAAATAATTTATTTAATAATATTTGATGCTGCTTTGAGCTGGAGGGTCAAGTACTCCGGTTGATTTGAGTGATTTTGGGTTTGAGATCTACAACCATGAATACACGCCAACTAGCCAAGAGGCCCCCGACTAAAGCACTCCTACGCTCAAGTTAGTTTTGGTAGAGCAGAATATAGAGAGAGTATATAGTGAATAGTGTAAATGGCATTACCTTGAGCATGGTTAGGCCTGTAGTATTTATAGTCTGCCGTGGGCGTGATTTTACCCAAATACCCTTATCAAGTGTACTAGCTTTTTCACATGCCAGGGGGTTATGATTCATTTCATGTCCAGATCTCGGTACTGTGATAGGTGACTCAATTTTCTATTTTCCAGGATAACCATGCTAGTAAGGGCACGTCCCTGACAGAGTTGTTGACATGATTTTCAGAGTTGTTGCATTAGTCGACAACGGTTACATTAGCTACCACATGTCATCAGTGTCGAGGGGTTCGACCTGTCCAACTTGTACCCAAAGGTCGATTCATGTCGACCGGACTTGAATGCTCAAACTTCTGAAGTGGCCCTTAGGTCGATATGGGTCGACTATGGGACTTACCAAATGAGGTCGATACAGGTCAACCAGATAGATATACCTTTGGGCCTCATGAGCTGTCTCATTTGAAGTTGGGCCTGTTGGGCCTACTGAATTATTCCATATCAATATTATATATAAATAATTTATTAGAATGATTCTATTTAATAATATTAATGTACTTAATGCTTACCATTTTCCTCATCCTAACCGAATCCCTCCCCTAGCTCCACCCGACCCCACCCCATTGCCAACAACTGCTGTCATGGCCTGTTACCTTCCCCGTCCCCACCCCACAACCCCCCTCTCCTACACGTACATTCCTTTCCCCTACTTCCATGGCAGCATTGCATGGAAGCGGCCATGGCAGTAAAGGTTGCGGCCGTTCCTACCATGGCAGCCATCAAATCTGCAGCGGGTCATGGAGGGGGTGGGTGTGCGGGATGCTTTTGAGTTTTATATATTTATGTATATATAATAATATATTATTATGCATATATATTATATATTTATATATGTCTATATATATGAACAATAATATACTTTAATATAATTTTTTATGGGCTTTAGGGACTTTTTTATTGATAATGTTGTGGCAGTATATATGGCGGGTGTCAATGATGTGTCATTATTATGTGGCAGGTTATATTTGCCAGCATGATAAATAGCACAAAACTCCCAATTTTAGAGTTCAATTGACGCTAAGTGGACATTAAACAGGCTCAATTGAAAATCTTGAGCTCGGTTAAATGTGCAAAAATTCAATGTGTAATGAATTAAATATGTTAACCCCACATCAAAATACATTGAAATTAAAAAAAGAAAATAGTTTAGGAACTAAAATTGCACTTTCCCCATAATTAAGCAGTTGTTCCATGGGCACATCAAATCACTGGAAAAGTAGCTTGGATTGCAACACATGCATATTCTAGCCGTAAATTAAATTCATGAGAATCCTCGGAGCAATAGCTTGATAAAGCTTGAAGAGGAGCCTGGGGACCTCCTGTCGGTGCAACGGAAGCACAAAGTAGAAACAGGCGAATCACATTCGTCCTCTTTTTCTATCCTGCTGCAGCTGGAATCAATGGATATCCTTGGAGAGCTGGATATCCTACCTGGTTTGGACTGGTTCGGACTATGGAATGGAGATGATGTTGATGACCTCGATGGAGACTTGTGGTGAAATTGGGTCATGTTGAGAGTGAGCTTGGGCAGAAGTACTGCAAGAATATTGTTCTTCGACTGCAGCTTTTTGGTTTGTTTTATTGAGATTAGTGGGCTGGAATGGAAAGAAGGTGGAGGCGTGAGAGAAGGCAGTCGGGACTCCCAGCAGCTGGATTTGATTTTAGGCGTTCTGGGTTGGGATTCCCACAGGAATGGAATCCCAACAGAACTCTCTCTATAGTAAACGTTGTCACGGGAAGTTCTAGTATATGATTGGAAACTCCCAGGACGGGCGCCTCCAAGATAATCTCCCTTCTGATGACTTTGTTCTGATGGAGTTCAATGGGACAACTTGTGTTGTGTTAACGCCAGGCATTTTCATTACACTGCTTAATTTTCAAAAGTACTTTCTTAAAGGAGAGCCAAAGGGGTTTGAGTTGACAATTGATTGTGGAGGCTTGTGGAAGGGAGGGGCGGTGGGGAATGCTAACATCCAAGAATATAACTTCCAAACTCGATCAATTATATAGATAACTCTTTCTTCTTTATTTTTTTAACTGTCATCTCACATGCGTTGCATGGATAGCTTTTGCAATGACAAATTAGGGTTTTAAACAGCTATATATGAAGATTTGAGAAAATATTTGAAAATTTACTACCACGAAAAGTCAAACCAACAGGATTTAGTATTGATTTTGTCGAAATTTTTATCATTATAAATAAAATTTTAAATTAGTTTTGGTACTTTTATGAGTTGCTTGAAGCTCCTATCAATTTAAGCAGTGATTAGGTGTTATTAATGCACATTATTACTTAAATTAAAATGATAGTTCTGAAAAACTAGAAATTTTTATTGAAGAAAATAACATCTATTTTAACCTTTTCAAAAGAATAAAAATAATAAATTCGAAACAAAATGAATGCAATTTACATAAATTGGCGAAATTGGAGGTCATTGATGATACTTATTATGACTGGCGCAAGTCAACACTGCATAAACAAACTGAGCATTTAATTTCGATTGAAACTAGTCACTTAGAATCACGTGCAAATTGTGTAAAACCAAAAATGAAAATTATAAGAAATCTGACTGAAAATTTAAAAAATCTGAAGTCAACATAACATGTTATTTAAAGAATCAAATGAAGTAATTTATTTAAATTTTATAATTCATATTTATGTAAAAAAATTTAATATAATAGTTCAATTTTATCATTCATATCTTCCCAAACAATAAACATCTGATTACAAATATAAATTTATCATAATCTTACTTTTCATTCTATCACCCCACTCTGATATCACAAAATAAATAGGTCCTGAAAACATAAGTCCAATAAACTAGATCCAAGTAGTCTTGGACTAGATACGGTAAGGTTAGGGTCTTATTTTTTTTTTTGGTATTTTAGAATATGGTAGATATAAAATATTTTTATTGAATATTTTAGAGTATGGGTATGGATAGATTTTAGGATACGGGCATGGGTTGGGAGAAATTTTACCATTAATAGGCCTAATCAATGAAGAAACAGAAAATTATAGAAATAATTCGGGAAACACGGCTCAGAAACCATGGTTAAAATACGGTTGAGTAACATTTAATCAATTAACCGACGAGGAAATGGCGCCCAAATTTGAAGGAATTTCACGTGCTGCTCCCTGCATGGTCACCTGCCCTTCTGATCCATTATTAATTAATTTTCCTGGTAAAAGCAATGAGTAATTGATATAACATTACATATAAGCTCTTGATTTTCCCTGATTGAAGGGCAAAGTTGACTTGCCAAAAGAATAGTAACATACTATCAGTAGGATGATATATTGCATTTCTATGATCATATATAGCCAAGAGACTTCCAAAAAAAGGCAAAGTGAGAGCCTTTCCCTAACAAGCCACAATTTATTATTAGTTAATAAAAATTAAAAGATGTTTTATTTTATTTTTCTAAAAATTAAAATTAAAAAAATCAACTTTTTGTTGATTTCTTTCATGAATTAATATTCTGTATTATCAAATTAAAATGACAAATAGTATATATGCCACTAAAAACTTTTCATTTAAGAAATAAAAAAAGAAAAATCCTTCAAAGCTATGTAATTGGCGTCTTAAATCAAGGAAATAACTTGAAAATTTATTGTCGGATCAGAGACAAAGAAAATAGCCTTGCAGAATGAAAGGTGTTATTTAACTTATGTTTTAATTTTGTATATTTATGATCATTGTGTTATGCAAACAACAATAATTTCATAATAGATACCTGAAAAACAAGTATCTTCTTATGAAAATATAATAATGGACATCTTTGAATAATGGAGAGAATATATTTTCTCATGGAAAAGTAAGGTTTCTTCTATTTCTAATTAATACCTTTCACCGTTGACCATATTGTTTTTTAACAGGGTTTGATTTATATTACTAAATAGTGGTGAGGATTACAATATATGGAGATTATATGTATTTTGATAATATGATATTCTTATTTGATATCTAAAATTGCATATATGTATTTTTTTTGCACTCAATCTCTACAAATCTTTATCCTCTTATTTGATACATGATGCTAAAAATAAAATGATCTTATTGCCCCCAATACTGAAATTTTTCACTGCAATAGAAATATATAGCTAGTGCTACTACAAGAAAATTGACGTTCACCAATGGAAAATTACCAACGGACAAATTCTGTTGATAATTACTGTCAGACTTCAAAATCAAACTTTAAAAAGCTTTGCCAACAAATTTATCAACGAAATCAGTGATGGACAAAATATCCATTGATAATTAGTTGGCAAATTAGCAAGAGAAATAAAATCCATTGGTAATGGGTTAGTAATTTTACCAACTGAAATAAATTCTGTCGGTAATTCGTCGGTAATATTTTCAACAAATTAATGTTTGTTGGTAATCCATTGGTAAAATTTCCGAGAGATATACTTCTGTTGGCAATCTGTTGGTAAAATTTCCAAGAGATATAATTCTATCAACAATCTGTTGGTAAAATTTTTTAGAGATATATCTGTGTTGGTAATCCATTGATAAAACTACTAACAAAAATAAATTATTAATAATTCATTAATATGTTAGTCAACACATCTTTATTAATAATTGTTTAAGAAAATAAAATATTAAAAGTTGTTATTAAGTATAATTAAATAATAATTACATTTTTTTATGACTATATATTAATAAATAATAATTATATAAAATTAAATTTTATTATGAAAGTTGAGTACTCACAAAATACTAGTGAATAATTAAATTTTGAATTTAAAAATTTTAAAATTAAAAAAATTAATTGTTATAATTAAATAAAAATTGTTAAAATAAAATATATAAAAATAAAAATAAAAACAACTAAACTCTATCTGTATGCCATCCTTCTTTTAGCATCTCCACAAGAGAGGTATGGGTTTACTCCCTTTTCTTTCTTTCTTCCTTCTTCCCTCTTCTTTCTTTCTTTCTTCTCTCTCTCTCTCTTGCTCTCTTCTTTTTTTCCCCCCCTGGCAAGGACAAAAATGGGAACCAATAGATCTGCTAGTTCCCATCACTGGCATGGCTAGTAATTGCTAGCCTCGCCAGTGAAGGAGAGACCAGCAGCAATTGCTGGCCTCGCAAGGAAAGCCGCCGACGAAGAGGCCAACAACTGGCGTCCCTATCACTGGCAAGGCTAGTAGTTGGTTTAAATTTTCTTTTTCTTTTTTTTTTTGAAAATTTATAATTTTGGTAATATTTTGTTTAATTTTGCAGGTTTAAAAATTTTGCATCCTTGGGTATTGTAAAAGGTAAATTATTGCTTATGAATTATATTGACAAATTGTGGTATAGTTATATGAATTGTGTTGATAAGTTATTTAGTCAATTATTTTAGATATTGTTTTGGTTTATTTTAATTTGTGAGTTTTTCTATGGTAGTGGATTTATGTTGGGAGCTTGTGGACATTGAATTTGAGGGGTTCATTTTACTTATAATTTGCACTTAGTTA
>JACGDI010002672.1:1951915-1984808 GCA_014898725.1 Jacaranda copaia | reverse complement strand
CTTTAGCTAGTTTAACGTGTGTTTTGGTTGCAGATCTCAGGCCCAGAACAATATACTACCCTCACTTTCCTCTACAAGCCGCTTCCAGCAGCATTAGAGGGGTTAAGGTGTATCCACATATTGGGCTTGTGGAGTTTAATCAAAAAAGAAAGCTCAACACAAATGACTTTTTTATTTTGGCACAACAAGCCCAAAAAGTGTACTATTCTCACTGATAGACGTGATTAGATGGCTGTCTACAAAATAAAGGCTAGGAGTAGAACAAATATCTCACTGATAGAAGGACATGATGACAATTCTGTGATCATTCCAGAAGATGCTTTTCAAGATAATCAAACATCCACACTATATGAAGTTCCCATTACAGTTGATCTGGATCAATAAATATTTTGTTAGATGAAAATGATGTTGAACTAGAAGTTGATCTCCCGAAGGTTCAACCTGTTGAAGATGAAAATGTTGATGTTGAAAAAGAGGATGGGGAGGAAGATGATGAAGCAGAAATAGTTGAAGATTTTAGCAGTGATGATAACTTAGAATATGAAGATTAAGTTGTTATTAATTCAATCATTATATTCATAGTTGGTCTTTTATTCTCTTGAAATCTAGCCTTTAGTAGTTTGGTTGTTTAATGTTGGAAGTTTTGTATGATGTCATTGTATTGAAATCTATGTCATTCTAAACATTTTTATTCTCATCAAATTTATGCTTGCATGCTTTTGATCCAGTTATATGATGTCATTTTACTCAAAATTGGTTATATCCATGTTTGGTATTATGTCATTATACATTAGTGAATATTTATCTTTTTACACTTTTCTAATATTATAGAAACTAATTTCTACTAAGATTTATCTATTACACTTTTTTGCATGATGACAACAAGAGAAAGAGAAGGAAGAGGCTCTAAGGGTAGGGGACGAGAGCAAAGTGTGGCAAGATCTACTACTAATGTGGAGCATGGCACATCTAACATAAATATGGGGTGAGTAAATTCTGAAACAAACTTAGAGGTTCCACCCACCTAGGTTAATGAAATGCTTCAATAGATATTAAATGAAGACATTGGAAATTAAGGTTTACATGCATCTGAGGAAGATTCACATTTACTTGGTACTCACGCTTCTGCATTATTAAGAACTAGAGTACCTAACCAATGTGATCATGCTCCAAATAATAATGGCACACAACTTTTGATAGAACCAGAAGGAAATGAGTAATATTTGTAAATCTTTACATTATTTAGATTGTTTAGCATTTACCCATTTATTGAGGAATTTGCAGTAATTTATGCTAGCATGATTTTGAAAGTCTTTATTACTTATATTGATTTTTAATTTTATTTTGATATAATTGTAATAGGTTTAATGACATAAGTGTGATTAGAAGAATCACACATATCTTGCAAGGTTATCTAGGTCCATGGCTTACTTGGGGAAAAGTTCTAAAACATGCTACGGATAATGTGTTTGGAAAATTTCAAGTAAGTATTCATGTGCATTGATGAATTACTTGATTTATAAGAATAATTGTTTATTGATTTGTTGCTTGCTTTCAATATTTTAGGAGTATTATACATGGTTACCTGAGGAAGAGCCAAGTATTAAGAAGTCATGGAACTATGTAGCTGCAAAGAACATAAGTGGGATGTTATCAGATGCTTGCAATGCTACCATGACTGCAGCTGGAGATTGGATAGACCCTAAGAAAATGAAGGGCCATGGGCCCACATGGTTAAGTGGTGAACAGTGGAACTAGTTAGTTGATGAAGATTTTGCAACTCCAGAATTTCAAGCAAAGCGAGAAGTTGCTAGGAAAAATAGGATGAAAGAAAAAGATGGATCCATCACAAAGCACACTTCTAGTTCTATTCCACTTGGAAAGCATGAGAAAAGGATGGCAAGTTAACATTTCATATTAAGTTATCAAAGGCATTATATTTAATTACTACAATGTTTTTATTTTAATTTAATTAAAAAGTTAATGAAATAAACCTATTTTATTTGAACATAGAAAAGAGAATGAGGGTCTAAAAATGAAACTCTACTTGATGTGTTTGACCTCACCCACAAGTCAAAGCATGGACTAGGTGATTTTATTAATAGCAAGTCTAAGAGAGTTCATGTAAGTGAAGTAGCATGCATTTATATTTTTTTTCTAGACTTTGTTTTGATCTTTTTACTAATCAAATGAAATATTTTTGATTACATTTGATTTACTTATGTAAGAAAGAATATCATGGAAATATTTTGAATAAACATGGCAATGAGGCTTCCTCTTAGCCCTTGTTTGATATAGATTCATGGATGGAGGCAACTGATGGCCCATTTAAGAGCTTAATATATGAATTTGGGCACAATAGGACTGCTGGTGAGTTATTGGGATCCTCATCATCTGTATCTAGTTCATTAGCATCTATCAATTCAGATCTTGTAGAGTTTATCTCTAGGATTGAACAACTAGAGAAAACAATGAAAGATTATTTCGAGCACTTTGAGAAGAGGGAGGCAAGTCTTTTAGAGGTTATAAGAAAAAGAGATGAAGAAATTAGAAAAGAAAGATGAAGATATTCAAAGGCTATTGCAACAACAAAAACCACCTCGAGTGTCATCTTCACTTGAAGAAGTTATCAAGAAGTTGATTCAAAATGTTGGAAAGAACAATTCAATAACAAGAGAAGATCAAGGTGCTAAAGATTCATAAATAGAGAAGAGTTAAAACAATAGTTGCATAAGTTTTCATTTGGATATTAAGGTACTTTTGACTTGCATTTTATGGGACCTAGTCCTTGAAATGTTTGTTGAAGTTTTAGTTGTTTGAAATTGCGATTTTGTGTTGTGGTTTTATTGAAGTTTGTAGTTTATTGAGGTTATGTTTGTGTAGAATTAGTGTTAAAATTGTGATGATTTTTGAAGTTTTGATTTGTTGAAAATATAGTTAATATTATTTGATGACGAATTTGATGAAGAATTGATATTTGATGTTCATTTAATTTTTGTTGTATTTAGCATTAATTAGTACATTTAATTGCTACATGTTATTAAAATTTATTTAAAAAATTATACCAAAAAAGAAAAAATTTTCCAACAAAAATTACGGACGGATTTACCAATGAATTGTTAATCAAAATAAAAGAAAGACTAAATTTATTGACAAAAAATTCATCGGTAAATATTACCCATAGATTACCAACAGAAAAAAAAAATAAATTTACTGACTAATAATCAGTTGGCAAATATTTACTGATGAATTTTTGTTGGTAATATATAACTAATGTCCATACCAAATTTACCAACGGAAAATTTGTCGGAAAATCCATTGGTAATTTCATCGATGGACTTAAAATCTGTTGATAAAATTTACCAATGGGGTCATTGCCAATGGATAATTTTCGTCGGTAAAATCTATTATCGATAGATTTTTCTAATTTACCGACAAAATTTTCCATTAGTGAAAGGCAATTTTCTTGTAGTGTACTACCAAATTGAATTGCTTTCTTACCACTTCTAAAGATAACTATCCATCTCTATAGTAGAATTGAATCTAATTTGGGATGCTTGTGCTGTCGTCTAAACTATTGATCTTAGTCTCTAACTCTCCATGAACTAATTTATTTTTTTGCCTTTTTCATTATCATTTACCCAACTGACCACCTTTGTCGAAGTTTTCTATTGCCTTGCCCTAGGGATTTAGGTATGACACATGCTTAACATGGTTTATGTGGTACAAAGAATGTCAATTGCCTTGCAAAGCCAACACCCAAACAAGGTACATTGTATTTGTGCACATGATTTTGAATTTGATATTTTAAACTTCCTATCTATTTATTCTATTTATACAGGGTATGGGTTAGTATAAAAGTTGAATTTTGATGATGCTATTGCAAAATCTTTTTAGTGCTTATCATCTATAGATGTTATGGTTGTGGAATTTTAGTTGTCTTGGAGAATGCTGATTGATTGCCTACAATTATACCTAAAACAATTATGTTTTGTGTAGTGTAAAATGTTATACTCCAAGTTGGGACAAGCTTATATCATACCTTTGTGACTACATGTAAAGCACTAGGGCCCCGTATTAACTGATTAAATTGTAAAGGTTATTAAGGTCATTCACTTTATGATCTAATTGATATAATTGTTGTTGTTATATGCATATATGTGTAAATGAATCTCAAGTTGTCGCCTTAGTGCCCTTGTGAAAAGGTATAATAGTGTTTTGCCAATCTTAAACAAGTTAAAATCTGAGAAGATGGTTTTTACAATTGTGCGAAATGAAATAATCATGCTGGTAACTTTATTTGGTAGGACTTGTACCAAGGAGTGTTATGGATTCATTCATCTACTGGCATTAGCTCATGGAATACATCTTCATGGCATTGAAATCCGAATGCTCATGTGCAACCCTATTCTACTTGTGTGCATACATGGTTATTGAAACTACCCCTATAGACCAAAAAAATAGAGCTCAAGTTCACATACGAGGTCATCAGTTAAAGAGATGAGTAAGCTAGGATTTGAAGCATATCAATTTTGTAAGACCAACACAATCACTACACTTATCTTCGGTGGATGTACTTTATGTGGTTGTGTTGTTGCTGTTGCACTTATAGGTTTAATATGGGTTTGGTGCTTGGAAAACTTGTGTTGGATTATGTGGTGAATTCTTTGTTCTTTCGAGGATCTTTTGTAACCCGATTAGACGAAGTCATGGTGAAACTATCGTCCTATTAATATTATAAGTTATAAATTGAAATGTAATAGAGTGTACCATTTTCAATTGATTGACCACTACTCTCCTCTATAGATATAAATCCAACTTTGAGGCAATTTTTAGACATTTTGTATTATGCAGTTGAAGAAGTGTATTGCACAAGGATCTATGAAATAAAGCAAACAAAGCTAAATCAAAATTTGACTACATGCCTCCCAAGGGTCAAATTATGCTGTAAAATGGATTTGGAAGAAGATAAACACCTTGATTGCTCAAAAATCCAAGATAGAATGGAATAAAGGCTCGAACACTTTAAAGTTGTCTTCCTTTGGCACAATGGCAACTTGGCAACTTTTGCCCTATTAAAAAATCTCCAATTTTGCTGACATTTGGACAGCTTCTCACCAACACTTTCATGAAGATCCAGTAAAAATTTAGCAAATAACAAGATTAGTGTGGGCTTGAAAATTTTGTCCAAAATTTCTGCTCATGCAATAGATCTCCAAAGAGCAAAGCCATCTAATTGTTTAGTCTCTAATGTGATGATCCACACACCATAGGAAAATCCCAATCAATCCTTAGCTGGAAAACCAAGGAGAGAAGAAATGATGAAGGCTAATTTGATAAGGTAAGGTGAAGAAGAAGATGTGAAACTTCAATACATAAGTGAATCACAAATTTAGAGAGAAAAGTGGAAACTAGCATACATGCTTACAAAGTGGCCTCCCACTCTCTATTTATAGAAGAGGAAAGGTGTGATGCTAGTTGGCATCACACCTCCCAGGAGGTGGGCGCCACCTAAGTAAAGCATGGAGCATGTGAAATGTTAATTTCACTTGCATTTGAATTTCATTTGAAATCTTCATTTCATCTCAAGAAATATCATCCAAATAAATTCTAAATGCACTCCAAATGAATTCTTTCATTTGAATTTATCTCCAAAATTAATTCATTATATTAATTAAATTAACCCCTTAATTTAATTAATTGATCTTGACTTAACCCCTTAATTCATCTAACTTAACTCTTTAAGCAAAAAGGTGTTAACTTAAAGAGGTTAACTTGACCAATTGATAGTTATATGGCACCAATTAAATTAACTCCTTAAATTACTTTGATCAATTTAACAATTAAATCAGTGAAGCCAAAATGACCAAAAAATTAGCTAACCGTTTTTCCTCCACAAAAATGGTCATAAGAAATTGTTCTAACTATTAAAAAATTCCCTTCATTAAATAGAACTTCCTATTGGTTTTTATGTGTAACCTATTAGGTTCTATTCACCATTCATTGGACATAGGCTCACATCTCTTGTGATATTAAGAATGTTAAAATATTTACATTAGTTTAAACTTCTTTAAACTAATAATTCAATTAAATTAATCTCCATTAATTGAAGAGCACCTAATCTCCATGGTCAATGTCCAACCTCAAGCCCATGGAGCCCAACTAATTAGCCAAAATGAATATGCTCTTGGTGAAATCTTCTAGCTCTACAATGGCTATGGAAATACGACCTTTTCATCTCCTATCTTTCAAAAGAATCCTAGAGTAAGAAATTTGCTAACTCCTTAATACCTTCACAACTATGTTTCTATTCCTAATCTTTTATCCCCCTTTAGGACCTCATCTTTGGAAAAGTCTTTTTCCAAAAGGATTTCATGGAATCAATCATTATAGAATATATAAGAGATGCATTTACCCTTCACAATGATGAAGAGATAGATCCTATCTTAGATCTCACAAACCTCTATATTTAAGTAACTCATACCTAAACTCAACCAAATGACTCGCAGAGTGGTCAAGGAAGAGTCAAAACATAAGTACCTAAAGACAAGGTTAACATGGATCTTGAGGTCAAAGAATTAATTATACGCACTAGCATAAGCTAAAAAACTTGCCACAATTGACTTGCCACTATCACTATCTAGGGGATTTTCTAGGTGGGCCTTTAGTGAACTTGTTCTCTAAGAAGCATCTACTAACATACACCTATGTCTAACATGGATTGCTCATGAAATGGAGCAATATCCAACTTCTTGGATTTATGCATCATTAGTACAAGCCTATCTAATTGTGTATGACTTGTTTCATTATCACCACCCAATGCGTGATCGAGTCCCTTAGTCTTTTGTGATCTAAGGGCTTCAACTAAATGCTAATGAAGTAAAATAAGTATAAGATGAAGATGTCCATTTATTGTGAATATCATTCAAACAGCAGCAGTAGATATTTAAACATTACACTATTAATCTATAACATTTTGTGGCTTCTAAAGAAAAGCATGTGTATATCTATCACATTAGCTTGTATACGTTTCTTTCAATTGGTGGCGTGTTTCAATATTTTTGTTTATGGAAATTACATTTTGTTCTTTTCCTGTTGGAATAGCGCCATGTAGCCAATTAGGTTGGTGTGAAAATATTATTTCACTTATGATACAATCTTGATTAAATAATATTTTTATCATGATTTTAAATATTCTAAGTTGTAAAATTTTATGAGTAAGGGTATCTAAGATTCTGATAGACATGCATTAACAATGCATCATATTCCAAAAAATTGGATATTGCTCTATTTCATGAGCAATCTAAGTGAGATATGGATGCATATTAGTGGGTGTATGTTAGAGAATGAGTTCACTAAAGACCTGCCTAAAACATTCACTAGATAGCCACATCGGTAGGTCTATAGTGGCAAGTTCTCCAACTTATGATAGTGCGTATAATTAGTTCTTGGACCTAAAGATCTACGATAACCTTGTGTTTGGATCCTTCTGCTTTGACTCTTCTCCAACCACGCAACAGGTCATTCGGTGTTGAGATTAGGCATTAGCTACTTAAGTATAGAGGTTTGTGAGATCTAAGATAGGATCTATCTTGTCGTTGTTGTGAAGGATGAGTACATCTCCTATGTATTCTATAATGTTTGATTCTAATAAATACTTGCTCAAGGTAGTATGAAAGTTTGAAAAAGGAATTTTCCAAAGTTGAGATCACAAAGGTGAATTGAACGTTGGATGTAAAAGTATAATTATTGAGGTTATTAGGGAGCTGACAAATATCTTGCCGTATGCATCTTTTGGGAGATAGAAGATAGAGTGACTACATCGGAATAGTAAGCGTAAGCTAGAATGGTTCATCAAACATAATTTGTTCATTCAATTACCTAGGCTCCATGGGCTTGTGCTAGATATCGACCATGGAGATTGGGTACTCTTCAATTAATAGAGATTAATAGAAAGGGTTATTTGTTTAAATGAGTTTAAACTAATATAAATATTTCAATATTCAAAATATTACAATGAGTTGTGAGTCTATGTCTAATGAATAAATTGACCTAGTAGGTCACATACAAGCCTATAGGAAGCTCTTTTTTGATAGGAGGAATTTTCTAGGGAGTTAGAAAATGCTATCCTATGCATTTTTCAGAGAGAAACAAGTGACTACTTAATTGGTCATCTTGGCTTGATTAAATTAAGTGTTAAACTAATCAAAATAATTTAAGAAGTTAAATTAGATAAATTAAATTAAGGAGTTAATTTAATTGGGGCCATGTGACTATTAATTGGTCAAGTTCACTTAAAGAGTTAACACTAATTAACTTAAAGAGTTAAGTTAATTGACTTAAGGAGTTAAGTCAAATTAATTAAATTAAAATGAGAATTTAGATTTTGCGGAAAAATCAAATGGAAAAGTCCATTTGGATTAGAATTTAGAGTTAATTTGAATTTCATTTCATGGGATGATACGTAAATATTAATTAAATTCAAATCACATGCAAGTTGAGAAGTTGGCCAACTAGCATGGGAGGTGTCATGCAAATGTGCATCATCTCTCCTCTATATAAGGCCACATGGACGGCCATGCTATGTGATAGTTGGCACATTCTGTATTTCCCTTAAAAAGTGTGATATTCATATGTTAAAGATTCACACTAAATTCTCTGCTCTCTCTCTCTCTCTCACATCCAAAACACCTCCTATCATTTTCTACCTCTCTTTTTTGAACAAGTTAGGTTGATCTTGTGCTTGCCTAAGGTATTTGGACTTTGTCATTAGACGTCCTACACTTGGAGGACTTAGAATTCCTTAGTGAATCATTGCCGTGCACCAGTTTTGGGAGCATATTTGAAGGACTAAGGAGTTTCCAATTTTGATGAAATTTTGGCAGAAACTACCTAAATTTATGGTGGAGTAGCTTATCAAATTTGGTAACTTTTGGAGATCAGGAAAAGGTCCAACCATTAGGATTTTCTGCTACATGTAGATCTTCCATTGAAGTATTCATTAGAGGAATCTTCTTCTCACCTTTGTGTTGATATTCAAAGGTATGTTTTATGCAAATAAATCCTTATTTTGAGCACGAATATGATCCTTGGAGTGGAGTAGTTTGGTTATATTTTTCCTATTTATGGGTTTTTATTTTGGATCCCTAGCCTACTCCTACTTTTAAGTGGCATTGGAGTCTAATTCATGCCTAAATTTGGATTTTGGTGAATTGATTCATGTGATAAATTGATTCTAAATCCCCAAATGCTTGATTCAATTGATGAATTGAATTGAGATATTCTCAATATGTGTTTTAAGTATTTGGATGATTTTGCATGTGAATCTCTTTATGTTGAATTGAGATATTATCAATATGTGTTTTAAGTGTTAATTCACGTGTTGGTATAATTTTGATTCAAGTTAGATAATGTTAAATGTTGATTTAGCATTTAATTATGTTATATGTTGATATAGTATGTTTATTGTGGCCTTAAGATGTTTTGACTATTTTTTAATACAATTGGATTGGAGTTAATTGGAGATTTTGGAAACTGTTGATTCTCACTTAGACTTGATTTTTTAAACATGTTTGAGCACTTTAATTTCCAATTTTTATGGTGCTTATAATCTGAAAAGTTGTCAAAATTTGTATGGTAATGTTATAAAGATATCCATATAGTTTTGAGTGGCAAAAACACAAAACTGTGCTTAAATGGTTGATTGGTGAATCTTGTGGTAAGGTTGCCACCTTGGCTGGCAGTAGCTAAGCACAGTTGTCAGCATGCGTATTGTGTGCCTGGCTAGCCAGTTGGGTAAAGCCTACCCAAGGTCATCTTAGAGCCCATTTTTGTGATATTTCGGTCTTTTTGGCCTATCAAACTCAATTATTTCATCTTTATTTTCATGCAACAATGTTGTGCAAGTGCTCAAAGAAATGTGGGACATTTTTCTTGCTTTTAAAATCAAAGTTAAGTTAATCTTCAATTTGGTATAAAATGAGATGCATAAGAGTTATGCTTATTTTTGCCAATTAATTAATTATTTATGAGATAAGCATTTAATTTGATAAATTGAATGTCAATTCTTATTTATTGTTCATTTAATTGTTGAATGGATGATGAAAGTATAGGGATAAACATAAGCCTTTAAATTGATTTTTTCAAGTTGTTGAAAAGAGTTGTATTAAATAGGGGCTTGCATGGCTTTTGATTTTCTACCTTGTAATTGTTATGAGAGTGGGACTCTAGGATTTCTTTTCTCTTATAAATGTTTGAGAATCCATAAACATGTTTTCTAATATCAAAATTCAATCAAATGCTTATATTCTCTTCTTCGCTCATGTAGATTTGAGAAATCTCAAGAATGGCTATAAATCCACTAAGTATTATATTGGAAACCAATAAACTAACCGGGCTGAACTACTCCAATTCACTAAACCTCAAAATCATTATAGATTTCAAGAAGTGGATATATGTCCTATATCAAGTTGCTCCTAATCCCATAAGGATTGATGTGGGTCAAGAGACATGTGAATTGTTTGCGAAAAGGGTTGAGGATCATCTCCTAGCCTATAAGTTTCATGATGGCATCTATCAACTTCAAAAGTCTCCCGAACACATGAAACATACCTCAGTCTATTAGTTGTGAGAGTTGTATAGCAAACAAAGTCTGAGAGGTTTATGTTGTCAAAGGAGATTTTTCAAGTTAAGATGATTGAGGGGTGATGTATCCTCGACTAGAGTCTAAAAATGATTAGACTTGTTGAGAAACTCTTCAACTTGAAAGTAGTGATAAACAATGATCTCTATGGTTCCTTGCTAAGTTTATTTGACCAATGTGTTGGTCTAGGAGAAGACAATCATGACAAGAGCAAACCTCTAATAATTACTTCATCCTTTCACTCTAAAGGCCCCAAAGACAAGAAAAATTAGGGCAAGAAGAAAAAAGGTTCTTTTTTTAAGAGGGAACAAACATTTAAGGTGTCCGATAGAGTTAAGAAGATTACAAAAGATAAAATAGATGCCACTTATTTCTACTATGGTGATACAGGCCATTAGAAGTGAAATTCCAAAAAATAATTTTGCAACCCTTAGGAAGGGTATGTACTTTTTGAAGTGCAACTAAAGATAAATTCTTCTTGAAGTGCAACCCTTAGGAAGGGTATGTACTTCTTGCAACAAAATGTAGTTCTCATCTTTGTTATTTGTTACAAAGAATAGAAAGATGAATAAAATTTGGTGATGGGGATATGATCCAATACCTTGGCTATGGAGCAAAAGTTGTTGCTAAAGTTGAAGGTTTAATGAAGTTAGACTTAAGGAACTCCTTACTTGTATTAGATCCTTGTTATTATGTACCGAATCTTTTTAATAACATTATTCAATTCCCATTTTGGATAGTGAAGAATATGATTTTTCAATATCAAATGAAAACTTGAAGGCAATAAAGAATAGATCTTTAGTTGCAAGTGGTATACTTAACAATGTATTATACATTTTGAATTTTCAACCATTACTAATGCACATTCAACAAAGTGAAAGAAAATTGGATAACCAAGAAGATGCCATTTTATGGCATACAAGATTTGGACATATTTTCAAAAATAGGATGAATATGATAGAGGCCCTCAAAGCACTAAATGTTAATGGCATAGAGGATCTTTCTATTTGTAAATTTTGTTTAAAAGGAAAAATGACCAAGGATTCTTTTGTGGGATAAATGGAGCAAACCATAAGTCCTTTAGATTTAATCTGTATGAATGTTTGTGGATTGCTAAGAGTTAGTGCAAGAAGAGGCTATTCCTACTTTATTACCATTACTGATGATCATACTCAATTTAGACATGTTTATCTTATGAAGTACAAGTCTGAAATTTTGAAAAGTTTAAAAAGTATAGGAATGGAGTAGTAACAAGGACTCAATATTAAAGCTCTTTGATAGGATCAAGGAGAAGAATACTTAAATACCAAATTCTTGAATTATCTAAAAAAGAATGGGACTCTCTCACAATAGACTCCACTTGGCACACTCAAACATAATGGAGTAGCTGAGAGGGAAAATTGTGCCTTGTTGGACATGGTATGTTCCATGATGAGCTTCATCGATGCACCTATATTCTTTTGGGGATATGCCTTACAAACAACAGTGAGGCTACTAAATGTAGCATTCTCAAAGTTAATGCCAAAGATATTTCATGAGATGTGGAATGGAAAAGCACTTTCTTGCTCTTATTCAAGAGTCTAGGGGCCTCTTGCATATGTCAAGAGAATGGTATGAGACAAGTTCGATGCGAGATCCATTTTGTGCAAGGTTTTGGGATACACAATAGAGTCTATTGGTTATTATTTCTATGATTTTTCAAAACAAAAGGTGTTTTTTCAAGGAATGCCACCTTTTTGGAAAAGAATTTTTTATTGAATAAATATAGCGTTATTACTGAACTTGCTGAAGTTCAAGATGATTATGTAATCCCACAAGAAGTACAAATAAGAGAACATCATGAGCCTAACACACAATCTCTAAGAAAGTCGGACTGAATTAAGAAGCAACATAAAAGGTTCGAATTCCTTCATGAAAAGGGTTAGGCAAATAGTAATCTGAAGACCTATAAGGAAGCTATGTTGAACATAGATTCAAGACATTAGCTTGAGGCCATGAAATTCAAAATAGACTTCATGTACTCCAACAACGTATTGACTTTAGGAGATCTACCAGATGGTATAGTACCCATTAGTTGCAAGTGGATCTACAAGCAAAAGCTAGGAGTCGAAGGAGAGGTAACAATCTTTAAGGTGAGACTAGTGGCAAAATGTTAGACTCAAAGACCTGATAGTAATTTTGAGAAAACCTTTTCACTGATTACTATGCCTAAGTCCATCAGGATTATGCTTGCCATAGCTGCATATTATGACTATGAGAAGTGATAAATAGATATAAAGACCATTTCCTCAATGAAAATATTGAAGAAGAAATTTATATAAAGTAATCACAAGATTTTACATCCAAAGGGAATAAGCAAAAGATTTGCAAACTCCAAAGATCTTTTTATGGACTTAAA
The DNA here is from genome assembly GCA_014898725.1 of Jacaranda copaia. NCBI lineage: Eukaryota > Viridiplantae > Streptophyta > Magnoliopsida > Lamiales > Bignoniaceae > Jacaranda > Jacaranda copaia. The sequence goes on along the minus strand of JACGDI010002672.1, from coordinate 1,971,768 downwards.
CGAGCATCTCAAATTGAAACATACGTATTGATAAGATAGTTAAATTGTTTGGGTTTGTCAAAAAATGTGCATGAACTTTGTGTGTACAAAAAGGCTAGTAGGAGTTCAATACAATTTAATGTGCTTTATGTCGAGAACATTCTTCTCATTGGGAATGAGAAAAAAGTGTTAGAGAGCACTAAAGCATGGTTATATTCATAATTCTCCATAAAGGATTGAGAGAAGTATCCTACGTATTAGGAATACAAATCTAAGAGATAAATCAAAAAGTATGTTGGAGCTCTCGCAGACCCCATACATTAACAAGATAGAAAAAAGGTTTAGTATGGAAGAATCCAAGAAGGGTTCCTTCCCATGGGGTATGATCTTTGTCTCTCAAAGTCTATGACCTTTAAGATTAAAGATAAGAGAGAAGGGATTTCTCACATACCTTATGCGTCCACGATAGGGGGCATAATGTGTACTCTTTAATATACAAGGTTAGATGTAGCACACTCTCTAAGCATTACTAGCCACTTTTAATTTGACATTAGTGAAAGTCACTGGAAAGCTATAAAAGCAATCCTCAAATGCTTAAGAAGATTTAAGGATTTATTTTTGGTATACAACACTAAAGAATAGAAACTTGAAGGGTTTTTGGATTCTAGTTTCCAATATGATAAAAATGACCTTAAATTAATCTCAGGATTTATATTTTGCCTCTATGGCAGCACAATAGGTTCGAAGAGTTCCAGAAAAGACACTACGACTGATTCTACCATCAATGAAAAATATATTGCAACTTTAAAAACTACAAAGGAGGGTGTTAAGGTGAAAAACTTTATCCAAGAGTTGGATGTAATGCTTAGCATTGCTAAGCTAGTTGTTATCTTTTGTGACAATAATGGAGCAGTTGTGCAAGCAAAAGAGCCAAGATCTCATTAATGATCCAAGCACATTTTAATGCATTATCATTTGATCCATGAGATCATTGATAAAGGCAACATTTTAGTGGATGAAGTTGCCTTGGAAGAGAACATAACAAATCACTATCTAAACTCCTAAAAGCAAAAAGGCCTTTGAAGGACATCTTGAGAAAGTCTACCTTAGGATTATAGAGAATTGGCTTTCAGGTAAGTGGAAGATTCTTGGAATGGTGCCTTGTAGCCAATTAGATTGGCATGTAAAATACTATTTCACTTATGATACGATTGAAGCCTTTAAATCATACAAGATTATAGGACTTGGTCATGTATGTGATAGTAATCCTGAAACAAGTCTCTACTGTCATGATTTTAAATATTCCAAGTTATAGAATCTTGTGAGACATGGCATCTAAGATTCGGATAGACTTGCACTAACAATGCATGTTTCAAGGTGTTGGATATTGCTTTGTTTCATGAGCAATTTATGTGAGACATGATTGCATGTTAGGGGGTGCTTGTTAGAGAACAAGGTCAATGAAGGCTCTCTTGGACAATCCACTACATAGCCATAATAGCAAGTTCTCTAGCTTACGATAGTGTATATAATTTGTCGTTGGACCTAAGGATCCATGGTAATCTGTGTTTAGGTCCATATGCTTTAACCCTTCTTTAACCATGTGGCAGGTCATCTGGGGTTGAGATTGGGCATGAGCTACTTAAGCATCGCTAACATTTAATTGAAACTCTTAAATCACACATGACTATGGGAGTTGGTCACACACTAGGTGGTGATCATAACACAAGTCTTACATGATCGTGATCTTAAAATATTATAGGTCATGAATCCTATGAGACAGGACATGTAGGATTAGGATAGACTTGTACTAACGATGCATAAATCCTAAGGGTTGGATATTGCTCCATTTCATGAGAAATCCATGTTAGACATTGGTGTATACTAGTAGGTGCTTGTTAAAGAACAAGTTCATTGAAGGTTCACCTAAAGAATCTGCTAGATAGTTGTCATAGCAAGTTCTCCAACTTACGCTAGTGTATATAATTATTCCTTAGATATGAGGATCCATGGTAACCTTATACTGAAGTTCTTATGCTTTTACTTTTCCTTAACCATTCTTGGATCTTTTGAGTTTAGCTTGGATATGAGCTACTTGGGTATAGAGGTTTGTGAGATCCAAGATGCGATCCATCTCATCATTGTTGTGAAGGGCGAGTGTATCCCTTATGTATTCTATAATGATTGATTCCATAAAATCCTTGCTCAAGGTAGTATGGCAATTTGGAAAAAATGTTTTCCAAAGATGAGGTCATAAAAGGGAATTGAACATTGGGAATAGAAAAATAATTATTGAGACTATTAAGGAGCTAGCAAATATCTTGCCTTAAGCCACCTTTTGGAGATAAAAGATGGAAGAACCACATTTGTATGCCAAGCATAGAGCTAGAATGGTTTAGTGATAGCATATTTATTTTGACCAATTAGTTGGGCTCCATGAGCTTGTGGTTGGACATTGACCATGGAGATTAGGTATTTTTCAATTAATAGAGATTAATTGAATTGAGTTGTTAGTTTAAAGGAGTTTAAACTAATGTTAATATTTCAATATTCAAAATATCATAAGAATTGTGAGCCTATGTCCAAAATGGGAAAACTTAATGGGTCACACACAAAAGCTTAAAGGAAGTTCTATTTGATTAAGAGAATTTTCCAAGAGTTAGAAAATTCCTAGCAATTAATTTTGTGGAGAAAAAGGTTGGTTAATTTTTTGTTTATTTTGGCTTGATTAATTTGATTGTTAAATTAATCAAAAAAATTTAAGGAGTTAAATTGGACTAATTCAATTAAGCAGTTAATTAAATTGGTTCCATATGACAACTAATTAGTTAAGTTAATTTAAAGAGTTAAGTTAACACCGTCTAACTTAACGAGTTAAATTAGTTTGCTGAAGGAGATAACTCAAGACCAATTAATTAAATTAGTGAGTTAATTTAAATAATATGAAGAATTACCTTTGGAGGAAAATTCAAATGAAGGAGTTCATTTGAGGTGCATTTAGAATAAATTTGGACAACATTTCATGAGATAAAATGAAGACTGCAAATGAAATTCAAATGTAAGTAAAATTCTCATTTCACATGCAAGTTGTCTTGCTTAGTTGGCACCCTACCTCATGGGAGATGTGATGCCAACTTTCATGATACCTCCTCATCTACATATAGAGGAGTGGGTGGTCAAATGCAACGTTAGCATGCTATATTCTCTTTTTCCCCCTAAAAGTGTTATCCACTCATGTATTGAAGTTTCACACATTTTTCTTCACCTTTCCTTCACTGTTCAATGATCCAGCTAACTAAGGGCTAATTGGATCTTGCCTTGGCTGTGCGGATAATTTTATTAGAGGTTAGATATTTGGATAGCTTTGCTCTTGAAGATCCATCACAGGGCAGATTGATTGGATGTGATTTTGGAGCACTTTATGATTTTTTATTTTTCCTAAAATTTTTATTGGATATCCTAAAGGTTTTTTGGAGTTTCTTGACAAATTTCAACCAAATTGGAGCTGATTTTCTTGGGCAAACATTGTCAAATTTCTACTGCACTAGAAGGAGACAATTTTGAAGGGTTTAACCTTATCTTTATATCTACCTTGGATTTTAAGTGATTAAGGTATTTATCCTCATTCAAATCTATATTAAGATCATGATTTGATCCTTTTATGGAGTATCTTGAAGTTTTGATTTAGCTAATTTTTCTTTATTAATTGGATCCTTGTGCTACACTTTCCTTCAAGTAGTATTGAAGCTTATTTCATGCTTTAATTTGAATTTTTATTTGATTAATTCAAGTGATGAATTGATCTATATCCCCAAATACTTGTTCTAAATCATGTATTGAAGTGTTTGGTTGATGTTTCTTGTGGCTCCTTCGATGATGAATTGAATTATGCTAACTTGTGTTTTAAGAGTTAATTTGTATGTTGATATGTTTTTGATTCATGGATGATTATGTTAAATTTTGATTAGCATTGGATGATCTTATATGTTGATATATCATGTTAAATTTGGCCTTAAGGTGTTTTGGTCATTTTTGGATCCAATTGGATTGGAGTTAATTAGAAATTTTTTAAAAATGGTGATTCATACTTAAACTTGATTTTTGTAGTATGATTGAGCACTTGAATTTCTTTTAAAGTTGTTTTAGATCTAAAAATTTATCTTTAATGTGTGTTTTAGTGTTAAGGAGTTGTCCATAAATTTTTGGTGCACAAAAGTTCAACCAAAATTGGCTTGACATAGTCCAAACCTCAATACATTGGAGCTGTTGCGTACAACAGGGTACTGGTTGCGCAGCGGGCATGCTGATGAGTTTTGAACTATTTTTGTGACCAAAATTGATCTAAAACATGCTTCATAGAGCACAAGTGTTGTGCAAAATCTCAAAATTATGTCTCGCATTTTTTATTATTTTTAAAATCTGAGTCAATTTAATCTTCAATTTGGTACAAAAATGAGATGCATAATTGTTATGCTTATTTTTGCTAGATAATTAATTATTTATGAGATAAGCATTTAATTCTTGATTTATTATTCATTTAATTGTTAAATGGATGATGGATGAATGGGGATGATCATGAGCCTTTAATATTGATTTTATTTATTTCAAGTTGTTGAAAAGGGTTGTATTAAATTAAGGCTTGCATACCTCTTAATTTCTATTTGTAAAGTTATAAAAGTAGAATCACTAGGAGTGCAGATTTCTTTTCTCATGTAATTGTTGCAAGAAGACCATTGAAGGCATAAGGACTCATGAATGTATAAAGATACGTTTATGTAATTGCTAGATTTAATCAACCTATTTAATATCAACTAAGTAGTACACCTAAGGCTCTAAGTGCACTACATGGTTAAAGTTTATGGTCATCCCACCATAGGAGCATGCTGGCTCACTTATTTACACGTTTTATATCCTATTGATATCTGAGATGCATGGTCTAAATGTAGAAAACCTAAATAAGATGATAAAATTGATGAGATCTTTGCAAGCAAGAAATCCCTCAACTTAACAGAGTTTAAGTGCTTCCAAATATTAAGTCAAAATAGATACAAATTAAAAATAATTTTAATTGATCTATACCTTTTACTAATAGTATATGCCATGATGATGCTACTATCTTTGTGTGATGGCAAACAACATGTGGATCACACTTATGGTAGAAAGCTTTTATCATATTCTTAGCATATGATACACCTTTGATTTGACACTTCCTATATATTAGCACACAACACATGGGATGACATAGTGCAATTTTGAATCAAAGTTTGATTGGTAGGTTTATGGATAGAACACAACACGTAGGTCTACTTACAAGTCTTTAGGACTTGGATTATCACTAGGAAATCAAATTTCCCGAATTCTTTTGGAGGGTGAGAAATTTGATAAAATAGGGGGAGAAAAACATGCTTGAAAGTCTGTAATTATGTTTCCAATATCAATATTCAATCATATGCTTATACTCTCTTTTTTTACCTTCATAGATTTTTGAAATCTCAAACAAAATGGCTAATGCAAACAAGATTCCTCATGATTGTTGCTATGTCTAATGAGCTCCAAAGGTTTCACGAGCACATGAAAATCACTCATGGGTTCCATTTGCACTTGCAAGAGTTGTATGGTTTGCAAAATAGACATAAAAGGTTTACATTGTCTAAGGGGCTCGTTAGGACTAAAATGAATTGAGGGCTCAATTGTCCATGACCATGATATAAAGATGTTCTGTCTCATTAAGAAACTTGGTTAATTGGACATAGTTATAGACAATGAACTTCATATGGATTTGATCCTTCAATCATTGCCTAGCTCCTTTGACCAATTCATTATGAACTTCAACACGAGAAAGCAAAAAGTGATAATCAATAAGTTTGTTAATATGTTGGTGATCGATGAGGTGACAATGAAGAAAGACAAGCTTCTTATGCTTGTTTCCTTTTCCAAGTCTAAAAGCCCTAAGGGTGCTAAGAATGGAGGTAAAAGGAAGAAAAGTTCTTTATCTAAGGGAAAACCACCTTTGAAAAATTCCAGGAGAACAAAGGAAAAGAAAGAGGTTAAAGCTAATGCCGCTTTTTTCTATTGTGGCAAGAAAAGACATTGGAAAAAGAATTACAAGGAGTACTTTGGTACCTTTGGGAAGGGTATGTACTTTATTGAAGTGCACTTAATGACAAAATTTACCTTATAGATATTTGATACCGCATATGGTTCTCACCTTTGCAATTCATTACAAGGGATGGAAAGAAAAATGAGTCTCATGTTGGAATTGTATCCCACAAGCCAATTGGATTGGCCTGGTAAATTATTTTCTTGTGAGATAATTTGGATTGGATGATATTCATTATATGGCCATTTTCATCTTATGCCCTTTATTTACTTCACTTGCATTTGGATGAAGCCCCTAGATCATACAAGACTACGGGACTTGGTCATGCACTAGGTGATGACTATGAAATAAGTCTTACACAGTCGTGAGCTTAAATCTTCCAAGTCATAAGATCTTATGAAACAAGGCATCTAAGATCAGGATAGATTTGTACTAGCAATGCATAAATCCAAGAGTTGGGTATTGTTCCATTCCAAAAGCAACCATATGAGATAATGGGTGCATGTTGGTGGGTACTTATTAGGGAATAATACACTAAAGACCTAGCCAAAAAATCCACTAGATAGCCGTAGTAGCAAGTCTGTAATGGCTAATTCTCTTATTTACACTAGTGCATATTATTAGTCTTCTAACTTGAGGATCCATGGTAACCTTGTATCTAGCCCTCATACTTTGATTCTCTCTTCACCACCTAATAGGTCTTTTGGGTTGAGATTGAGTATAAGCTACTGAGCATAGAGGTTTGTGAGATCCAAGATAGAATCCGACTTCTCACTTTTGTGAAGGGTGAGTGCATCTTCTATGTATTCTATAATGATCGATTCCAAGAAATCCTTGTGCAAGGTGGTGTGACAATTTGGGTAGGAGTTTTCTAAAAATGGGATCACATAACAGAATCGAACATTAAGAATAGAGACACAATATCGAGGTTATTAGAGAGTCGACAAATATCTTGCCCTAAACCTATTTCAGGAAATAGGAGATGAAAGGACTGTATTTGCATAGTACACGAGAGCTATAATGGTTCTCCAAGAGTATTCATTTCGGCCAATTACTTGGGCTCCATAGGCTTGAGGTTGGATATCAACCATGGAGATTGAGTATTCTTCAATTAATGAAATTAATTAAATTGAGTCAATTGGTTTAAAAGTGTTTTAAACTAAAATGAATATAAGATATTCAAAATTCACAAGGAATTGGAAGCCTATATCCAATGAATAGTAAAATCTATTTGGTCACTCACAAAATCAATTAACTTCATAATTGATGGAGCAATTTTTCTAAGTATTAGAATATTCTCTCCTAATGGACCGATTTTGAGGTGATCGATTTGAGGATAAGATTTAGCTTGATTAATTTAAGTGTTAATTAATCAATTAATTTGAGTTAAATTAAATCAAAAATTAAAGAGCTAGTTGTTTTGTGCCATTTGATCTCCAATTGATCATAGTTAATTTGAAGGGTCAAGTTAACAAAATTAGGCTTAAGAGTTAAGCTTGTTGACTTAAGAGTTAAGTCAAAAGGTTAATTAATTAAATTAAATTATTTAATTTAATTAATGAGAAGAATATATTTTGGAGGGAAAGTTCAAATGAATAGTTAATTTGAATTAGCATTTTAATTAATTTGAGATTAGATTCCAAATTAAATTAAAATGCACATGAAATTCAAATATGACTTGAAATTCATACTTGCCACCTTGGCAACCAAGTGGCTGCCCTCTCTCTTGAGGAAGGTGTGATGCCAAGTTGGCATCACACCATCCTCCCTCAATATATAGATATAGAGATGTGGGAATTCAGCCATTATTCACACCGTTTGTGGAGATTAGAATCTTTCACAATTTCTCTCCAAAAATCTCTCTCTAAGCATTGCCTGATGAGTTGAAGCTTTGCTTTCTCTTCTTCTTCCAACCTCAAAATTGGCATCCACCATAGCTTTTATCCTCTCTTTCTCCAGGTAAAATTGAGGATAAATTGGAAATTCAATTGGTGTATGGATAATTACAATAGAGGTAAAACATTTGGTTTGTTTGCCTAGGAGATCTACTATGCAGAGCAGCGATTTTGGTGAATTTTTATGAGGAGATCCAGATTGATTTTTGCGCCATATTTCTCTAAAAATCTTCATTACTTAGTGGAGAAGATATATATTTAATTTCATGAATTTTGGAGATCTCAAAGCTAGACAAAAGTTGTTGTTTCTCTACTATGTCGGTTTCTTGTAGATTCTAGATTTGTGAAGCATTCACAATTCTCTTCTTGGAAATTTGCGATTCAAGATAATTCTCTTACCAAATCTAAATCTATAGAATTTTTAGATACTTGGTAGTTTGATTAGCCTAGTTAATTTTAGCTTTTGAAGTTTTAATTATTGGATTCTAGTGCTACTCTTGCCTTTAAGTGGTATTAGAACCTAATTCATGCTTTGATTTGGATTTTTGATTTATTGATTCATGTGGTGAATGGATCAAAATCACCAAATACTTGATTCACATGATGGATTGGAGTGTTTGGTTGATGTCCTGTGTGGCTCCTTGATTGATGAATTGAAAACATACTATTATGTGATTAAGTGTTAATTCATATGATTAGTATGTTTTAGCTCATAGTTATTAACGTTGAATATTGATTTGGAATTAAATGATATTATATGTTGATATAGCATGTTGTTGATTGATCAAATGAGTTTTGATCATTTTTGAATCCAATTGGATTGGAATTTAGTAGGAGATTTTTTTGAGAATATGATTCTCACTTAAACTTGATTTTTAAAGCATAATTGAACACTTAAATTTTCAATTTTAAAATGTATTTTATATCTGAAAATTGGTCTATAATGTGTGATTTAATGTTTAGAAAGTATTCTTTAATTTTTGGTGTACAAAAGTTGAGCTAAACATCGGCTTGACTAGCCTTTGACCTCAAAACATAGGTTGTCAGCTAGCCAAGAGGCATGATAGAAGGGCAATGGCCAAGAGCTACTGCTGAAATAGTACCCTATAAGCCAATGAGATTGGCCTTGTAAACTATTTCCTGATATATACAATCTTGATTTAATGATATTTCTTTATGTGGTCATCTTTATCTTACGCTTTATTTCACTTCACTAGCATTTGGATGAAGCACTTAAATCACCTATGACTGCGAAACTTGGTTTAGTGATCATGGAATAAGTCTCACACGATCGTGATTTTAAATCTTCTAAGTCATAGGATCTTTAGAGATAGGGCATCTAAGATTCGGATAGACTTACACCAACGATACATAAATCCAGGGGTTGGAAATTGCTCCATTCCATGAGCAATTGTATGAGATATGAGTGTATGTTAGTAAGTACTTATTAGACAATAAGGCACTGAAGACCTACTCAAGAGTCCACTAGATAGCCATAGTGGCAAGTTAGTAATGGCTAGTTCTCCTACTTACGCTAATGCATATTATTAGTCCTCTGACCTAAGGGTCTATGGTAACCTTGTGTCCAATCCTCATACTTTGACTCTTTCTTGACCACTTAGCAGGTCTTTCGTGTTGAAATTGGGAATGAGCTACTTAGCATGAAGGTTTGTGAGATCCAAGATGGAATTCAACTCCTCGCTGTTGTGAAGGGTGAGTGTATCTCCTATGTGTTCTATAATGATTGATTCTAAGAAATCCTTGCGCAACATAGCATGACATTTTGGAAAAGAGTTTTTCAAAGGTGAGGTCACACAATGGGATTGAAAGTTGAGACTAGAGACATAGTATCAAGGCTATTAGGGAACCGACAAACGTCTTACCCTAAACCTCTTTTGGGAGATAGTAGATGGAAGGACCATATTTGCATGGCACGCGTAAAGTAATAATGGTTCTCCAAAATATTCATTTTGGCTAATTAGTTGGGCTTCATGGACTTGAGGTTGGACATTGACCATGGAGATTGGGTGCTCTTCAATTAATGAGATTAATTGAATTGAGTCAACTAGTTTAAATGAAGTTTTAAACTAGAATGAATATAAGATATTCAAAAATCACAAGTAGTTGTGAACCGGTGTCCAACGAATGGTAGAACTTATTGGGTCACATACAAAATCCAATGAGCTTCCTAATTATTGGAGAGAATTTTCTAACTCGTTAGAAAATGATGCCTCCTAGTGGACCCATTTTTTGGGCCAACTTTGAGGGTGGTTAAATTAATAAACTAATTTAAGAGATAAATTAAACTAATAATTAAGGAGTTAATTATTTGGTGCCAACATGACCATCAATTGGTCAAGTTAACTTAAAAAGTTACGTTAACGAATTTAGCTTAAAAAGTTAAGCTAGTTTGACTTAAAGAGTTAAGTCAAAGGATAATTAATTAGATTAAAGAGAATAATTTGATTAATTGGAAAGAATGAGTTTTGGAGAGAAAACTCAAATGAGATTTGAGATGGCATCTTAATTATTTTGAAATGAAATTTCAAATGTAATTAAGATTCAAATAAAATTTGGATTCAAATTTTATCATCTAAGCACCCCCATTGGCCGCCCCCTCATGGAATGTGTGATGCCACCTTGGCATCACACTATTCCACACCTATATGTAGATATAGAGAGAAGGCTGGCTAGAACAATGCTAATTGGTGTGAAGAATTAGATTCTTCATTTCCTTCCAAAAATATTTGTAAGCTAGCATTTCATGTATTGAAAGCTAAGCTTCTTTTTCATGTTCCTACCCCAAATTCAGCCTCCATCATCAAAAAATCTTTGGTCTTATGCCAAATCATGGACTAGATATTTAGGAATGTCTCATTGGTATGTGGATCTTTACAATAGTGCCAAGGAGTGTGACTTGCTCATTTATGAAGATCCACCTGCTCAAGGTACAACTTTGTGATTCTCTTTAGGATGTTCCATATGGCCAATGGATCTAAAATTTTAAATTGAAGTTGCAAAAGTGTTTTCTATCTCCATCTATGTTTTAAGAATTTTTCTACGCGATTTGATAGGGCGATTGTCGCAATCTTCTTGCTGCGCCACAAATAAGTAAATTCTGGAACCAATGAAATGTTCACTTGATACTCCTTGGATTTGCTCATCAAGGTAATCCTCTACCCAAATCTAAATCATAGGTATGATTATATCTTTGATTAACTTGTAGGCACTAGTTACTTTGATGTTCTAAAGTTTTGATATTATATCCTAGTGCCTTACTAGCCTTCACTTAATGCTTAGTAATATAGATAACACACTGTTTTGTTGGTTTATATGAAAAGTGAGAAAAAATACATCAAGATTTGCATGAGATATAATTAGAAAAAGTTTCTTACCCTTTAATTGCTCGTGGATGGCACTTGATCACGGGGATTCATTATCAAGTCATTGGGGTCTTAATTCTCACTAGGAAATTTAATTTCATGAATTTTTCTTGTGAAGAATTTGATAAAATAGTTGGAGAAAAACATTCGTCAAAGACCATGAACATGTTTTCAATATCAATATTCAATCACATGCTTATATTATCTTTTTTGCCTTTGAGGATTTGTGAAATCTCAAGAATGGCTCAACATTATTTTGGAAACCAATAAACTAACTGGGCCAAACTGTCACTATTGACTTAACCTCAAAAATTGTTCTAGATTCTTAGAAGCGGATATAAGTCTTATATGGGATTTTGTAGATGTAAAGACACGTGAAAAGTGCATGAATTAGGTTTAGGATCATCCTATCCCTTAGTCTCATGATGACATCTACAAACTTTAAAAGTCTCAAAGGCACATGAATGGTACCTTGGTTAAAGTTTACAAGAGTTGCAAAGCAAATGAGGTATAAGACGTTCGTATTGTCAAAGGCGATTTTTCAAGCTAGGATGAATGTAAGGTCATGTGTCATTAACTAAAATCTTAAGATGACTAAGCTTGGAGAAGCTTTTCAACTTAGACGTAGTGGTGGACAATGATTTTCATGAAGATTTGACCCTCACATCCTTACTGAGTTTTATTGATCAAAGTGTTGATCTAGAAAGAGAATACCATGACAAGGGTAAACCTTTGGCACTTGTTTCCTCCTCCACGTCTATGAGCCCAAGGGGTGCTAGACAAAGAGGTAAAAGGAAGAAAGGTTTTTCCTCTAAGGGAAACAACCATTAAAGGCATCTGGAGGAGTCAAGAAGATTATAGAGGAAATAGTCGATATTATTTATTTCTACTTTGGCAAGATAGACCATTGAAAGCTATTTGCAACGGTTACCTTGCAACCCTTAAGAAGGGCATATACTTTATTAAGGTGCATTTAGAATAAATTCTTCCTCATGAATATATGATATCACATGTGATGTTTTTATTTGTAAGTTGTTACAAAAGAATAGAAAGAAGAATAATCTTAAGTGATGAGGATATGATTCATCACCCTGGTTAAGGAGCAAGAGTTGTCACCAAAGCCGAAGGTGTACAATAAGTTACACTTATAGAATTCTATACTTGTATTAGACCTTTGTTATAATGTACCATATATTGTTGAGAACATTATTTCAATTCCCGTTTTGGATGGTGAAGGATTTTATCCTTCTATATCAAATAGGAGATTAAAGGCATTAAAGAATGGGTTCTTTAATTGCTTATGGTATACTTAACAAAGGATTGTACATGTTAGATTCTTTACCATCACTAATATACTTTCAACTAAGAAAATTAGATATCCAAGAAGATGCCATATTATGACATGCAAGATTTGGGCATATATCCAAAAATAGGATGAATAGCTTGGAAGCTCTCAAAGCACTAAATATTAGTAGCATTGAGGACCTTCCTAATTATGAATCCTATTTGAAGGCAAAAAATGACGAAGGCTTCTTTTGTGGGATAAATAGAGTGCTCCACAAATCTTTTGGATCTGATCCATACAGTTGTTTGTGGACCACTAAGAGTTAGTAAGAGAGGAGGCTATTCTTACTTCATCACCTTCATCGATGATTATAGTCAGTATGGACATGCGTATCTTATGAAGTACAAGTCCGAGGCCTTTGAAAAGTTCAAAGTGTATACGAATGAAGTAGAAAAGCAAAAAGGGATTGAGTATTAAAGCACTTTGTCAGATTGAGGGGGTGAATAATTAAGCACCAAATTCTTGGATTTTCTAAGGAAAAATGGGATTATCTCTAAATAGACTCCATTCGGCATGCCCCAACATAATGGAGTAGATGAGAGAAGAAATCATACCTTGTTAGACATGGTACATTCCATGACAAGTTTCTTTGATGTGCCTATATCCTTTTGGCGATACGCCTTAGAAATGACAATAAGGTTACTAAACATAGTACCTTCAAAGTCAGTGGCAAAGACACTGCATGAGATGCGGTATGGCAAAGCATCCTCTTACTAATATGTCAAGTTCAGGGATCTCCTGCATATGTGAGATGGATAATGGGAGCTAAGTTCGATAGTAGATCCATCTTATGCAAGTTTGTAGGATAACTAAGCAAGTTTATGGGTTATTACTTTTATGATCCCACAGAACAAAAGGTATTTGTTTCAAGTAACACCACCTTTTTGGAAAAGGAATTTCTATAAGATTAAGAAGGCATTATTGCTAAACTTGGTGAAGTTCAAGATGATCATCAAATGCCACAAGTGATAGAAACAAATAAATATTAGAGAGCTTCACATACAATGTCTAAGATGGCCGGACTGGAACAAGAAGCAACCCAAAAGGTTTAAATTTCTTCATGAGATATGACAATCGGATGACGTTCCAAAGACCTATGAGGAAGCTATGTCGGACAGAGATTCAAGATGTTGGCTTGAAGCCATGAGATCCAAAATGGACTCTATGTACTTAAATAAAGTATGGACCTTAGTAGATTCACCAAAGGGAATAGTTCCCATCAGTTGCAAGTTGATCTATAAGCGAAACTTGTGGTAGATGGAGAAGTGGTGACTTTTAAGGCGTGACTAGTGGCAAAAGGTTACACTCAAAGACTTGGTATCAATTTTGAGAAAACCTTTGCATCAATCGTTATGCCTAAGTCCATTCAAATTTTACTCGCAATAGCCATATATTATGACTATGAGGCATGGCAAATGGATGTGAAAATAACTTTCTTCAATGGCAACATTGAAGAAAAAATCTATATGGAGCAATCGCAAGGTTTTACATCCAAGGGCAATAAGTAAAAGCTTTGCAAACCCTAGAGATCTATTTATGGACTCAAATAGGTGTCCTATACTTGGAACATAAGTCTTGATTAGAAAGTCAAATCATTTGGCTTTGTCAAAAATGTATAAGAGCCTTGTGTTTGCAAGACGCTAGTGGAAGCAATAAACAATTTATTGTGCTTTACGTCGATGACATCTTTTTCATTAGGAATGAGGTAGGCATGTTAGAGTGCACTAGAGCATAGTTATTTAGTCAATTCTCCATGAAGGATTTAGGAGAAGCATCCTACATATTAGGAATATGTATCTATCAAGATAGATTGAAGAGGATGCTAGGGCTTTCCCAAACCCCGTACATTGACAAAATACTAAAGAGGTTTAGTATGGAAGAATACAATAGAGGATATCTTCCGATAGGACATGGCACTTCTCTCTCAAAGTCTATAGCTCCCAAGACTGAGGAAGAGAAATGATGTCTCACATACCTTATGCCTCCACTATTAGAAGCATAATGTATGTAGTTTAGTATATTAGATTGGATATGGTACACTCGTTAAGTTGTATGAGTAGTTTCCATTCCAGGTTTGAAAATAATATTTAAGTACTTGAGAAGGACTAAGGACTTGCTTTTGGTATATGGCAGTGAAGAATTGAAACTTGAGGGGTTTTTGAATTCAAGGTTTTAGTCCAATATAGATGACCTAAAATCTATTTTTGGATTTACATTTTATCTTAATGGCGGCATGGTGAATTAGAAAAGTTCTAATAAGATACCATGATCGAGACAACCATTGAGGTAAAATAATCTATTGTTTTGTAAACTGCAGAGAAAGGAGTTTGGATGAAAAATTTCATTCGAAAGTTAGATATAGTGATCCAAACACATTAGTGATCCAAACACAGTAAATGCATTATCATTTGATATATAATATCAATTGATAGAGGAAACAACTGAGTTGATAAAGTTGCATTAGAAGAGAATACAATAGAACTATTGTCTAAAACCCTAAATGTTAACGATTTTAGGACATCTTAAGAAGATGGGTCTCAAGGCCAAGAGGCCATAGCTTTAGGCAAGTGAGAGATTATTGGAATAGCATCCTGCAAGCTAATTAGATTGGCCTTGTAAACTACTTCCTTGTAAGATAATCTTGATTGGATGATATTTATCATATGGCTATCTTCATCTCATGCTCTTTATTTTCTTCACTTGCATTTGGATGAAGCCCCTAGATCACACAAGACTATGGGACTTGGTCACACACTAGGTGGTGATCATGGAATAAGTCTTACACGATTGTGATCTTAAATCTTCTAAGTTATAGGATCTTATGAAACAAGCCATTTAAGATCCTGATAGACTTACACTAATGATGCATAAATCCAAGGATTGGATGTTGCTCTATTCCATGAGCAACCTTATATGAGATATTGATGCATATTAGTAGAAGCTTGTTAGAGAACAAGGCACTAAAGACCTACTTGGAGAATCTATTAGATAGTCGGTAGTGGCTAGTTCTCCTACTGACGCTAGTGCATATTAGTAGTCCTCTAAACTGACGGTCCATGGTAACCTTGTGTCTAGTCCTCATACTTTGACTCTTCCTTGACCACCTAGCTGGTCTTTTAGGTTGATTTTGGGTATGAGCTACTTGGCATGGAGGTTTATGAGATCCAAGATAGAATCTGACTTCTCGTCTTTGTGAAGGTCGAGTGCATATCCTATGTGTTCTATAATGATCGATTTTAAGAAATTCTTGTGCAAGGTGATGTGGCAAATTAGGAAAGCATTTCCAAAGATGAGGGCAAAAAGGGAATCAAACATTAAGAATAGAAACCTAGTATTGAGGCTATTAGAGAGCCGACAAATATATTGCTCTAGGCCTCTTTCGGAAGATAGGAGATAAATGGACCGCATTTACATGTTACACGTAATGCTAGAATGGTTCTTTAAGAGAATTTATTTTGGCCAATTAGTTGGACTCCATGGGCTTGAGGTTGGACAATAATCATGGAGATTGAGTACTCTTAAATTAATGAGATTAATTGAATTGAATCGCTCAATTTAAAGAAGTTTAAACTAAAGTGAGTATTTGATATAACAAAAGTCACAAGGAGTTGTGAGCCCATGTCTAATGAATGGTAGAACCTAATAGGTCACACACAAAAGCTAATGACATAGTCTATTGAAGGAAGGAGAATTTTCTAAGAGATAGAAAATTCATGATTGGTTTTTGGAGAAGGCAAAATTATAGTCATTTTGGCTTGATCAATTTAAATGTTAAATTGGTCAAATTTATTTAAGACTTAAATTAAGCTCAATTAATTAAAGGTTAATTAATTGATGTCACATGACAATCAATTGGTCAAAATTAATTTAAAGGTTGAGTTAATTTGGACTAGCTTAAATTGCTATGCATTTTGACTTAAGAGTTAAGTCAAATTATTATTAATTAAATTAAGTGGGAGAGATAATGTTTGGGAGAATTATTAAATGAAGAGTTCATTTAATAAGAATTAGAATTTAATTACAAGATATTTCATTAGATGAAATTTAAGCTTCAATTAAATTCACTAATTTAAGTTAGTGGCCACCTAAGCAAGGGACACTTGGCATCATCTCCTTGTGGAAGGTGTGTGACCACTCCTATATATAGATATGCTAGAGTAGCTAGCCATATGGATGTGAGGTATGCACACTTTGTGTGATTTTCTCTCAACAATATTGTGCAGTGGGAATCTAAGTTGTTAGCCTCCCAATATTCTCTCCAAGTCCCTCCACCGTCCGTCTCCATATTTCTAGCCTTTCTTCCCTCATTCTTTGCAGATATTCCAGCCATTCTATATAGAATAGGCCATAGATTTTGTGTATAGATGTTTGCATTAGAGGCAATCTATTTTGGTAATTTCTGCTGTTGACTAGAGAAGTTTCTTGCAGCCGATTTTTGCTTCTTTTAGGAGTACCTTTGGTGTTTTGATTGGCTTGTAATTTGGATTGAAGAATCTTCAAGGGATTGAGGAGTCCCAGTAAAAATTTTAGCCCAAACGGAGGAGTCTATCCAAGGGAAAATTGGTGGTGATCCTATTGCATCAGTGAAGAGCCTATTTGATGGTTGGAAAGAGTTTGACTCTTTCTCTTCATTTTTCTGCTTTCACCCAACCCAAGTATTTTTCTCTTCTAAATTTAAATCCTATGCATGTCTAGATCTTTGTAGTGTTGTGTGGGCTAGTTTATTCAATTTTTGTTTAAAACATTTGGATCTTTGTGCCACACATGCATTTTCCAAAATGACCATCAATTAGTCAAGTTAATTTAAAGAATTAACTTAATGAGTTTAGCTTAAGGAGTTAAGCTAGTTTGAATTAAAGAGTTAATTCAAAGAATAACTAATTAAATTAAAGAGTTTAATTTAATTAATTGGGAAGAATGAAATTTGGAGGGAAATTTCAAATAAGATTTGAATTAGCATTTTAATTAATTTAAAATAAGATTCCAAATGTAATTAAGATCCAAATGAAATTTAAATGAGATTTAGATTCAAAATTGCCATCTTGGCAACCCCATTGGGCCTCCCCCCTCATGCATTTTGTGATGCCAACTTGTAATCACATATTTTTAGCATCTATATATAGATGTAGAGAGAGGAGGTCGTGCATAACACATTTGGTGTGAAGAATTAGATTCTTTCCTCTTTTCCTCCAAAACCACTTGCAAACAAGCATTCATGTGTTGAAAGCTTAACTTCGTCTTTCTTCTTCCTACCAAAATTTGATCTGTACCATTAGTAAATCTTTAGTCTTACTTCAATTTATAAACTAGAGATTTATAAAGATCTCATTAGTGTGTGGATCATTACAATAGGGCAAGGCGTGTGACTTACTTTTTTCTGGAGGTCCACCTACACAGAGTTCGATTTGGCAATTTTTGCTAGAGAGTTCGAGGCATCTAATTGATCTAAAATTTTAAATGGAAGTTCATTAAGGTGTTAGAAAGCTCCAGCTATTTTTTAAGAATTTTTGGAAGATATTTCATAGGGTGATCATTGCAATCTTCTCTCTATGCCAGTAGCAAGCAGTTTCTAGAACCAATGAAGTGTCCACTTGCTACTCATTGGATTTCTCTCTTCAAAGTAATCCTCTATCTAAATTTAAATCCTAGGCATGATTAGATCTTTGATCATCTTGTAGGCACTAGTTAATTTCATATTTTGAAGTTTTGAGATTAGATTCTAATGCCTTACTTGTATACAACTATTGCCTAATTACGTGCCTAGCTCAGCCAGTAGAGCTTAGTTATGGGTTGGGTAGGTTTTGAGCTAAGTTTTGGCTCTTTGAGTGGCTAAAAATAATATTAAATCATGTGTTATGGATGCACAAGTGTTGTGCAAGTTCTCGATAAATAAGTTAGACATTTTTTATTGCTTTTAAAGTCTTGTTGAAGTTAGTCTCTAACTTATTGCATAAATGTTATGCTTGTCCAATTATTTGTTTATGAGATAAGCACTTAATTGATGGAATAGATTGTCAATACTAGATTTATTTATTGTTCATTTAAGTGTTGAATGAAGGATGAATGAATGGGGATGATCATGAGCATTTTAATATTGATTTTATTGATTTCAAGTTGTTGAAATGGGTTGCATTAAATGGGGCTTGCATGCCTCTTGCTCTATCTTGTAAAAGTTATGAGAGTAGAACCACTAGAAGTGAGATTTTGTTTCTCTTGTGATAGTTTCAAGAAGTAAAGAGGATCTAAGGAGGCTTGAAGACCTATGAATGTTTAGGATGTACTCATATAATAGCTTAGTTTAATCAACCCACTTAAAATCAATCGAGTGATGCAATTATAGCTCTAAAGGCATCACTTGGTTAGGCTCATAGTCATCCCACTCTAGGAGCATGCTAGGCGTATTTATTTAGTTATGTTTTTCATATCCTATTGATGTATGTGATGTATAGATTAGGATATAGAAATCTAAATAAGAAGCTAAAATGATGAGATCTTTACAATCAAATCCCTCCACTTAGAATGTTTAAGTGCTTTTCAAAAATATTTAGTCAAAATAGATACAAATTAAAAGAGTTTTAATTAATCCAAGTCTTTTATCAATGGTATATGATATGATGACACTACCACCGATGTGTGATAGTGTCACACTTAGGTGAAAAGCTGTGACCATACACATTGCACGAGATGCACCTTTGATTTGAGAATGTCCACACATTATACACTTAGTCATAGGGGATGTTGTGGCACCCATCTCAAATCAAAACTTGATTGGTAGGTTTGACTCAACACCAAGTAATGTGGAGGTTGTCCATCAAGGGATCTATATGTAATGATGAAGCAAAATATATTAAAAGTTGCATGAGATACAATTAGCAAAAGTTGCTTACTTTTGGATTGCTTGTGGATATACATCCGGTCATGGAGGTCCACTTGCAAGTCTTTAGGATCTTAATTCTTACTAGGAAATATGATTTCCCGAATTCTTCTTGGAGGTGAAAAGATTTGATAAAATTATAGGAGAAAAGCATGCTTGAAAGAACATAAATATATTTTTCATATCAAAATTCAATTACATGCTTATATTTTATTTTTTACCTTTGAGGATTTGTCAAATCTCAAGAATGGCTAAAATTCCACTTAACATTATTTTG
>JACGDI010002672.1:1934317-1951815 GCA_014898725.1 Jacaranda copaia | reverse complement strand
GTCCTATATCAAGGTGCTCCTAATCCCATGGGGATTATAGTAGATCAAGAGACACATGAAAAGTTCATAAATTGGGTTTAGGATAGTCCTATCCCTTAGACTCATGATGGCATCTACAAACATCAAAAGTCTCCATGATATACAAATAGTACCTGGTTACAGTTTACAAAAGTTGTAAAGTAAATGAGGTATGAGAAATTTATGTTGTCAAAGGAGATTTTTCAAGCTAGGATGAATGTGAAATCATGTGTCATCGATTACAATCTAAAGATGATTAGGCTTGGAGAAACGTTTCCACTTGGACGTATATGAGGATTTGATCCTCACATCCTCATCAAGTTTTATTAATGTAAGTGTTGATCTAGATGGGGACTACTATGACAAGGGTAAATCTTTGACAACTTGTTTCCTCCTCCAAATCTATGGGCCCTAGGGTTGTTGGGAAGGGAGGTAAAAAAAATGTTATTTGTCCAAGGGAAAATAACAATGAAAAGGATCTGGAGGAGTCAAGAAGATTATAGAGGATATAGTCAATATTATTTGTTTCTACTTTGGCAAGATAAAGCCATTAGAAGCGATGTTGTAAGTAATATAGCTTGCAACCTTGAGAAGGGTATGTACTTTATTGAAGTACATTTAAGGATAAATTCTTCCTCATAGATATATGATATCACATGTGGTTCTTTTCCTCATAAGTTGTTACAAAAAATAGAAAGAAGAATAAATATATGATCCAACGCCTTGCCAAAGTAACAACAGTTGCAACCCAAGTTGAAGGCGTACAATAAGTTAGACTTAGAGAATTTCATTATAGTGTTCAACCTTTGTTAAAATGTACCATATATTAGTTTGAACATTATTTCAATTCTTGATTTAGGTAGCGAAGGATTTGATCCTTCTATATATCAAATGGGAGATTGAAAGCATTAAAGAATGAGTTATTTAGTTGCTTATGGTACACTTAATAGAGGATTGTACGTGTTGGATTCTCTACCATCACTAATGCACTTTCAATAAAGTAAGAAAATTAGATATCTAAGAAGATGCCATGGTATGACATGCAAGACTTAGGCATATTTCTAAAAAGAGGATGTACAAGTTAGAAGCGCTCAAAGTACTAAATGTTAGTGGCATGAGGGACCTTCCTAGTTGTGAATCTTGTTTGAAAAGAAAATGACCAAGGCTCCTTTTGTGAGATAATCAGAGCATACCACAAATCCTTTGGATTTAATCCATATAGATGTTTTTTGACTATTAAAAGTTAGCAGGCTAGAAGGCTATTCTTACTTCATCACCTTCACTGATGACTATAGTCAGTACAGACATGTATATCTTATGAAGTACAAGTCTGAGTCCTTTGAAAAGTTCAAAGAGTATAAGAATGATGTGTCAAAATAAAAAGGGCTTAGTATTAAAGCTCTTCAATCAGATCAAGGGGGAGAATACTTAAGTACTGAATTTTTGGACTATCTAAAAGAGAATAGGATTCTTTCTCAATGGACTCCACCTGGCATACCCTAACATAACAAAGTAGTCAAATGGAGAAATCGCACCTTGTTAGGCATGGTATGTTCCATGATGAATTTCTTCGAAGTGCTTATATCCTTTTAAGGATACACCTTAATAACGGCGGTGAAGTTATTAGGTATAGTGCCTTTGAAAGTCAGTGTCAAAGATGCCGCATGAGACGCATATGGTAAAGCACCCTCTTATCTTTATGTAATGGTTTGGGGTCTTCTGCCTACATGAAATGAATAGTAGATGACAACTTGGATAATAGATCTACCTTGTACAAGTTTTTGGGATACTAAAGAGAGTCTTTGGGTTATTACTTTTAAGATCCCTCGAAAAAAAAAGATTTTTTTTTAGGAGCGCCACTTTCTTGGAAAAGAAATTTCTATGAGATAGAAAAGGCACTATTGTTGAACTTGGTGAAGTTCAAGATGATCATCAAATTCCAAAAGTGGTAGAAATAAATAAATATCATAGAGCCTTACACACAACCTTTGAGAAGGTTACACCTAATCAAGAAGCAACCTAAATGGTTTAAATTTCTTCATGAAATGGGCCAATCGAATAATGATCTGAAGACCTATGAGGAAGCTTATTGGACATAGAATCGAGACATTGGCTAGATGGCATAAAATTTGAAATGGATTCCACGTTCTCCAACAAAGTATAGATTTTGTTAGATTCATTAGAAGGAATAGTTTCGATTGGTCGTAAGTGGATCTACAAGCAAAAACTAGGTGTTGATGAAAAGGTGATGACCTTTAAAGCATGACTAGTAGCAAAAGGTTAGACTTAAAAGACTCGGTATTGATTTCGAGGAAACTTTTGCATTAATTGCAATGGCAAATGTATTTAAATTTTACTTGTCATATTCATATATAATAGCTATGAGATATAGCAAATGGATGTAAAAATTTCTTTCCTTAATGGGAACATTGAAAAAGAAAATTATATATAGCAACCATAAGGTTTTATATCCAAAGAAAGTGAGCAAAAAGTTTGCAAACTCCAGAGATCAATTTATGGACCCTAATTGGCATCCTAAACTTGGAACATACATTTTTGATAAAATAGTCAAATTATTTGGCTTTGTTAAAAAGGTGTATGAACCTTGTGTGTAAAAAAGGGTACTGGAAGTAGTATATAGTTTAATGTGCTTTATGTCGATGACATTCTTCTCATTGAGAATGGGAAAGAAATGTTAGAGTGCATTAAAGTATGGTTATCTACACAATTCCCCATGAAGAAATTGGAAAAAGCATCTTGCGTATTGGGAATACATATCATGGAGATAGATAAGGAAGGATGCTGGGGCTTTTCCAAAAACCTACATTAATAAAATACTTAAGAGGTTTAGCATGGAAGAATCCAATAGGGGATTCCTCTCTTTGAGACATGGTCTTCATATCTCTAAGTTTATGGCCCCTTACACTAATAATGACAGACATAGAATGTCCCACATACCTTGTGCATCCACTATAGGAAGCGTATTGTATGAATGTACAAGATTGGATTTGGCACACGCTTTAAGTGTTATGAGTCATTTCCAATCCGATCTTGGTGAATGTCACTAGATGGTCGTTAAACCAATCCTTAAGTAATCGAGAAGGACTAAGGACTTATTTTTGGTATATGGCAATGGAGAATTAAAACTCATGAAGTTTTTAGATTCTAGTTTCCAATCCAATGTAGATGACTTAAAATCTACTTTTAGATTTATATTTTGATTCAATGGCAGCATGGTGTGTTGAAAGAGTTCCAAATAAGACACCACGGCTAACTTAACCATAGAGGCCAAATATATTATAGCATCAGAAGCTACAAAGAAAGGTGTTTGGATGACATACTTCTTCCCAGAGTTGGAAGTGGTGCCTAACATTGCTAAGCCTAAGTTGTCTTCTATGAAAATAACGAAGCGATTGTGCAAGCTAAAAGAGCTAAGATCTTTTTAACAATCCAAGCACACTTTGAGGCAATAACATTGATCCATGAGATTATCAATAGAGATGACATCTTAGTGGAGTGGGTTAGGTCATAAAAGAATAAAGTAAATCTATAGACAAAATGCTTAACACAAAAGGCCTTTGAAGGATATCCTGAGAAGATGGGCCTTAAGACTATGGGGAATTAGATTTAGGGCAAGTAGGAGAATGTTGGAATAGTGCCCCCGTAGCAAATTAAATTGGCATGTAAACTATTTCACTTGTGAAATAATCTTGATTGAATGATATGTTCGAATAGTGCTCGCAAGCCAATTAGATTGGTTGTGTAAACTATTTTACTTATAGTACAATCTTAACTGAATGATATTCTTTATATGGACATCTTCATCTTATGCTCTGTATTACTTTACTGGCATTTGGATGAAGCCTTTAGATCACTTATGACTATGGGACTTAGTTCAGTAACTATGGAATAAGTTCTGCACAATCGTGATCTTAAAATTTTCAAGTCAAAGGATCTTACGAGACAGGGCATCTAAGATTTGGATTAACGTGCACTAACGATGCATAAATTCAAAGGCTGGATATTGCTCTGTTCCATGAGTAACTATATAAGATATGGGTTCAAGTTTGGGAACAAAGCATTGAAAACCCGCTCGAGGAATCCACTAAATAGCCATAGTAATAAGTCGGTAGTGGTTAATTTTTCCATTTACACTAGTGCAAATTATTAGTCCTCAGACTCAAGGATCCATGGTAACCTTATGTCTGGTCCCCATGCTTTGACCCATCCTTGTCCACCTATCGAATCTTTTAGATTGAGATTAGATATGAGCTACTTGGCAAGGAGTTTTGTTAGATCTTAGATGGAATTTGACTCTTTGCTTTTTGAAAGGCAAGTACTTTTTCTATGTATTCTACAATGATCAATTCTAAAAAATCCTTACGCAAGGTAGTGTGACAATTTAGGAAAGGCATTTTCCAAAGATGAGGTCACATAACAAAATTGAACATTGAGAATAGAGATATAGTATCTAGACTACTAAGGAGCCAACAAATATTTTGCCCTATACCTCTTTCGAGAGATGGGAGATAGAAGGACCATATTTGCATGGTTCTCATAGAGCTATAATGGTTCTCCAAGAGCATTTATTTTGGCCAATTAGTTAGGCTCCTACTGCAATAGTGCCCCATAAGCTAATTAGATTGGCCTTGTAAACTATTTCACTCGTGATATAATTTTGATTGAATAATATTTTTTATATGACCCACTTTTATCTCATACTTTTTTTTACTTGACTTGCATTTGGATAAAGCCCTCAGATCTCTTATGACTATGGGACTTAGTTTGGTAACCATGGAATAAGTCTTACATGGTTGTGATCTAAAATCTTTCAAGTCATATGATCTTAAGAGATAGAGCATTTGAGATCCGGATAGACTTGTATTAACAATGCATAAATCCAAGAGTTGGATATTGCTCCATTTCATAAGCAACTATATGAGATACAAATACATGTTAGTAGGTGTTTTTTAGAGAACAAAACACTAAAAACCCATCAGAGAATCCATTAGATAGTCGTAATGGCAAGTTGTGGTGGCTAACTCTCTTGCTTGTGCTACTGCATATGATTAGTCCTTGACCTAAGGATTCATGTTAACCTTGTGCCCAGTCCTCATGCTTCGACTCTTTATTGACCATCTGGGCCTTTCAGGTTGAGATTGGGTGTGAGCTATTTGGCATGGAGATTTGTGAGATGTAAGAAGAAATCTCATTCCTCACTGTTGTAAAGAGCGAGTGCATCTTCTATGTATGATCGATTCTCAAAAATCCTTGTGCAAGGTGGTGTAACAATTTGGAAAAATAGTTTTTCAAAAAGGAGGTCACACAAAGGGAATGGACATTGAGAATAGAGACATAGTATTTAGGCTATTACGGAGCTGACAAATATTTTGTCCTTGGCTTCTTTTTGGAGATAAGAGATGGAAGGACTATATTTGCATGATAGACATAGAGCTATGATGATTCTCTAGAATATTCACTTCGACCAATTAGTTGGGCTTAATGGGCTTGAGGTTGGATATCGACCATGGAGATTGGATACTCTTCAATTAATTAGATTAATTGAATTGAGTTGATTAGTTTAAAAGGAGCTTTAAATTAAAATGAATACATGATATTCAAAAAGTCATGAGTTCTGAGTCCATATCCAGTGAATGGTAAAACATATTGGGTCACACAAAAACCAATTAGCTTTCTCATCAGTGGAGAAAATTTTCAAAGTGTTAAAAAATTAGCTCCTAATGGACTGATCTTAAGGTGCGAATTTTCAAGGTCATTTTTGCCTTGATTAATTTAAGTGTTAAATTAATCAATTAATTTAAGGAGTTGAATTAGACCAAAAATTATGGAGCTAATTATTTGGTGCCAACATGATCATTAATTGGTCAAGTTAAGCTATTTTGATTTAAGAGTTAAGCTAAAGGTTAATTAATTAAATTAAAGAGTTTAATTTGATTAATGGAAAGAATGAATTTTCAAGGGAAATTTCAAATGAAGAGTTTATTTTAATTAGCATTTTAATTATTTAAAATTAGATTCCAAATTAAGTTGAAATGCATGTGAAATTCAAATGAGATTTGAATTTAAATTTGCCACCTAAGCTTGCAAGTGGCCGCCCCCCTTGAGAAAGGTGTGATGCCCCCTTGGCATCACACCATCCTCTCTTTATATATAGATATAGATGTAAGAGAATTTAGCAGCTCACACCATTGTGAAGAATTAGATTCTATCACAATTCCCTCCAAAAACCTCTTAGCAATCATTGCTTTCATGTGTTGAAAGATTTGCACTCTTTTTTTTCTTCCCTACCTAAAATCAGCTTCTACCAAATCAAACCTCCTCTCTTATTCCAGCTTATATATTGGATATTTTTGAAGATTTAATTGGTGTGTGGATTATAACAATAGAGGCAATCAAGAGAGTTTGCTTGTTTTGGAGATCCACCTGCTCAGAGTCCAGTTTGGTGATTTTCTATAGAGAGTTCCAGATGGCTTTCTGGCCTAAAATTTTTCAAAGTGAGTTCTTCAAGGCATTGAAAAGCTATAGTTATTATTTTGAAATTTTTGGAGGAGTTTTGGTTAGGCGATTTTTGCACTCTTTTAGTTGCACCAGTTGCAAATGATTTCTTGAATTGTGAAAAGTTCACAAATCTCTCCTTGAATTTTGCTTTTCAAGGCATTGCTCTCACCAATCTAAATTCCTAGCATGATTTGATCCTTGGTATGCATGTAAGCACCAGTTAATTCCATGCTTTTGAAGTTTTGATAATTGTATCCTACTGCCTTACTTGCTTTCAAGTGGTATTAGAGCTTAAATCATGCTTAGATTTGGATTTTTTTTGTATGATTGATTCATGTGATGAATTAATCTAAATTACCAAATTCTCAATTCATATAATGGATTTGAGTGTTTGGTTAATGTTGTGTGTGGCTCTTTAATTGATGAATTGAAAGCATGTTATTATGTGATTGAAGTGTTAATTCATATAGTTAATATATTTTAATTCATGGTGATTAATTTTGAATGTTAATTTTTCATTAACTGATTCTATATATTGATATAGCATGTTGATGTATGGCTGAAAGAGTTTTGGTCATTTTTGGATCTAATGAGATTAGAGTTTGCTTGGAGATTTTTGGAGAATTTGATTCTCAATTAAACTTGAATTTTTGAAGCAAGAATGAACACTTTAATTTTTAGTTTTAAAAGGAGTTTTAGATCTATAAATTGGTCCATAATGTGTGATTTAATATTTAGAAAGAGTTCTACAAATTTTGGTGCACAAAAGTTGAGCTAAAAATCGGCCTGATGTGTCTTTGACCCAAAACAAGGGCTGCTACTTGCCTTGGTGTACACTGATAGGGTAGTAACCAACAGTCAAAGCCCAGCCACGCGCTTGCCTTAGCTAGTAGCACCCAATCATAGGTTAGGCAGGTTTTGGGCTATCTTTTTGGCTCCTTTAATGGCTATAAATGATGTTAAATCATGTGCAATGGATGCACAAGTGTTGTGCAAGTCCTCAAAATTATGTTTGACATTTTTGATTGCTTCTAAAATCTTGTTTAAATTAATCTCCAATTTATTGCATAAATGTTATTCTTAACCAATTATTTATTTGTGAGATAAACATTTAATTGTTGGAATTGATTGTTAATTCTAGATTTAGTTATTGTTCATTTAATTTTTGAATAGATGATGAATGAATAGGGATGATCATAAGCCTTTAATATTGATTTTATTTATTTCAAGTTGTTGAAATGGATTGTATTAAATAGGGCTTGCATGTCTCTTATTTTATGTTGTAAAAGTTATGAGAGAACAATCACTAGGGGATACATTCATGTAATAGCTTAGTTTAATCGACTAACTTAAAATCAACTAGGTAGTGAACCCATGGCTCTAAGTTCACAACTTGGTTAGGCTCATAGTCATTCCACCCTAAAAGCATGCTACGTACATTTACTTATTTATGCTTTTCATGTCCTATCGATATATGAGATGCATGATTAGTGAGGCAAAATATATAAAGAGTTGCATGAGATACAATTAGCAAAAGTTGCTTATCCTTTGATTACTCATGGATGACATTTTTAAATGGGGCTCCACTTGAACATTGGGATCTTGATTCTCACTAGGAAATGTAATTTCCTGAATTCTTCTTGGGAAGTGAAGGATTTCATAAAATAATGGGAGAAAAACATGCTTGAAAGACCATGAACATGTTTTCCTTATCAAATCCAACACATGCTTATATTGTCTTTTTTGTCTTTGAAGATTTGTGAAATCTCAAGAATGACTAAAATTCCACTTAATGTTATTTTGGAAACTAATAAACCAACTAGGCCAAACTTCCATGATTGACTTAACCTCAAAATCGTTCTAGATTCCTAAAAGAAGATATATGTCCTATATCATGGTTCTCCTAATCCCATAGTGTTATTGTAGATCAAGAGACATGTAAAAAGTTCACGAATTGGGTTTAGGACAGTCCTATCTCTTAGTCTCATGATGGTATCTACAAACTTCAAAATTTTCAAAGACACATGAATGGTACCTTAGTTAAAATTTACAAGAGTTGTAAAGCAAATGAGGTATGAAAAGTTCATGTTGTCAAAGGAGAATTTTCAAGCTAGGATGGATAAGAAGTCATGTGTCATCAACTACGGTCTAAAAATGATTGGGCATGGAGAAATTTTTTCTGAGAGCAAGTAAGGCACTAGGATCCAATTATCAAAACTTCAAAAGCTTGAAATTAACTAGTGCTTATAAGTATAACAATGATCAAATCATGCTAGGGGTTTAGATTTGGTGAGAGCATTACCTTGAAAAGAAAAATCCATGGAGACTTGTGAACTTTTCACAATTTCAGAAATTGTTTACAACTGGCGGAGTTAGAAGAGTGTGAAAATCACCCAACCAAAACTTCTCCAACAATTCCTAGAAAATTACTGGACCTTCTCAACACCTTGAATAATTCTATGCAAAAATTTTGGTTCAAAAATATTTCTGGATCTCCTTGGAGAAATTCACCAAATCAGACCTTGTGCAGGTGGATCTCCAAAATCTAGCAAGTCAAGTACCTTGCCTCTATTGTTATGATCCACACACCAATTGGATCTTCCAAAATCTCTAGTTTATATAAGTTGGATTAAGACTAGAGATACAATAATGGTGGAGGCTGATTTTAGGTTGGAAAGAAGAAGAAGAGAGCAAAGCTTTAAACACATGAATGTAATGCTTGTAAGGGGTTTTTGGAGGAAAATTGCAAAGAATCTAATTCTTCCTAAACGGTGTGATGCTCTTGGTTGATCCTGTCTCTATATCTATATATAGATGTTTAATGGTGTGGTACCAAGGTGGCATCTCACATTCCATGAGGGAAGGGGGGAAGGCAGCCAAGTGGGGTGCCAAAATGGCAAATTAAATTAAAGTCTCACTTGAATTTATTGTGCATTTTAATTACATTTGGAATCTAATTCCAAATTAATTAAGATACTAATTCAAATGAACTCTTTATTTGAATTTTTCCTCCAAAATTCATTCTTCCTTTTAATTAAATTAAACTCTTTAATTTAATTAATTATCCTTTGACTTAATTCTTTAAGTAAAACTAGCTTAACTCTTTCAGTTTAATTTGTTAACTTAACTTGACTAATTGATGGTCATGTTGGCATAAAATAATTAACTCCTTAATTATTGATCTAATTTAACTCCTTAAATTAATTGATTAATTTAACACTTAAATTAATCAAGCAAAAAATGACCTTCGAAGTTTGCATCTTAAAATTTGTCCGTGAGGAGTTAGTTTTGTAACACTTAGAAACTTTTCTCCATCAATTAGGAAGTTAATTGAATTTTTTATGTGACCTAATAGGTTCTACCATTTATTGGACACAAGCTTACAACTCCTTGTGACAAATCGCTAGTGTATATTATTATTCCTTTGACCTGAGGATCCATAGTAACCCTGTGTCTGGTTTTCATGCTTTGACTCTTCCCTAACCACCTGGCAGGTCATTTGGGTTGAGATTAGGTATGAGCTACTTGGCATTAAGGTTTGGCAGATCCAAGAGGGAATCAAATTCCTCATCTTTGTGAAGGACGAGTGCATCTTCTATGTTCTATAATGATTGATTCCCAAAATTTCTTGTGCAAGGTGGTGTGACAATTTGGAAAAAGAGTTTCCCAAAGGTGAGGTCACACAAAGGAATCGAACATTGAAAATAGAGACATAGTAAATATCTTGTCCTAGGCGTTTTTTGGGAGATAAGAGACGGAAAAATCATATTTGCATGGTACGTGTAAAGTGATGATGGTTCTCCAGAATATTAATTTTAGCCAATTAGTTGGGCTCCAAGGACTCTATGTTGGACATCAACCATGAAAATTGGGTACTCTTCAATTAATAAGATTAGTTGAATTGAGTTAATTAGTTTAAAAGGAGTTTTAAACTAAAATGAATATAAAATATTCAAAAGTTACAAGGAGTTGTGAGCCCATGTCCAATGAATGGTAGAGCCTATTGGGTTACACACAAAATCCAATTAGCTTCCTAATTGATGGAGAAAATTTTCCAAGTATTAGAAAACTAACTCCAAATGGACCAATTTTATGGTGCCAATTTTGAAGGTCATTTTTAGCTTGATTAATTTAAGTGTTAAATTACTCAATTCATTTAAGGAGTTAAATTAGATCAATAATTGATGAGTTAATTATTCAGTGCCAACATGATCATCAATTGGTCAAATTAACTTAAAGAGTTAAGTTAACAAATTGAACTTAAAAGTTAAGCTAGTTTGACTTAAAGAGTTAAGTCAAAGGATAACTAATTAAATTAAAGAGTTTAATTTAATTAATAGGAAGAATGAATTTGGAGAAAAAATTCAAATGAAAAAGTTCATTTGAATTAGCATCTTAACTAATTTGGAATTTGATTTCAAATGTAATTAAGATGCACTTGAAATTCAAATAGAGATTTGAATTTAATTTGTAACCTTGGCACCCCACTTGGTCGCCCCTCCTCATAAAAGGTGTGATGCCACCTTGACATCACACCATTTAATATCTATATATAGATATAGAGAGAGAGGACCGGCCAATCATCCCACCATTTGTGAAGAATTTGACTCTTTACAATTTCCCCCCAAATCCCCTTGCAAGCATTGCATTTATGTGTTGAAAGCTTTGCTCTCTTCTTTGTCCTTCCAACCCAAAATCGGCATCTACCATTATTTTATCTCTAGTCTTACTCCAACTTATATACTAGAAATTTTGTAATATCTAATTGGTGTGTGGATCATAACAATAGAGGTAAGGCACTTGACTTGCTAAATTTTAGAGATCCACCTGCACAAAGTCTGATTTGGAGATTTTCTCCAGGTAGCTCCGTAAAGCCTTTTGATCCAACATTTTTATAGAGAGTTCCTAAATGTGTTGAGAATTCTCACTAATTTTCTAAAAAAATTTTGAGTATTTTTGGTTGGGTGATTTTCACACTCATCTAGCTGCGCTAGTTGTAGATAGTTTCTGGAATTATGAAGAGTTCACAAGTTTCTCCTTGGATTTTGCTTTTCAAGGTAATGCTATTACCAAAATATGAATCCCTAGCATGATATTATCCTTGTTATGCTTGTAAGAACT
The DNA here is from genome assembly GCA_014898725.1 of Jacaranda copaia. NCBI lineage: Eukaryota > Viridiplantae > Streptophyta > Magnoliopsida > Lamiales > Bignoniaceae > Jacaranda > Jacaranda copaia. The sequence goes on along the minus strand of JACGDI010002672.1, from coordinate 1,940,157 downwards.
AGTTAATTTCGTGCTTTTGAAGTATTGGTAATTGGTTCCTAGTGCCTTACTTACTTTTAAGTGGTATTAGAGCCTAAATCATGCTTAGATTTAGATTTACCTTAGTTGATTGATTCATGTGATGGATTACTCTAGATCACCAAATTATTATTTCAAATTGATGAATTGAAAGCATGCTATTATGTGATTTAAGTGTTAATTCATGTAGATAGTATGTTTTAATTTAGAGTGATTAATGTTGAATGTTGATTTGGCATTAATTGATGTTATATGTTAATATAGCATGTTGATGATTGATCAAAAGAGTTTTGGTCATTTTTGGATCCAATGATATTGGAGTTTTATTGGAGATTTTAGAGAATATGATTCTAGCTTTAATCAAGTTTTTGAAGGCATGTTTGAGCACTTGAATTTCTACTTTTAAAAGTTGTTTTAAATCTTGAAATTTATCTAAGATGTGTGTTTTGATGTTGAGAACATGTGCTAAATTTATTGCTACATGAAAATTGAGTGGAAAAAGGCTTGGCATGTCTTGAAGCCCCAAAATAAGGGCTGCCGAGCATGTTGGGCGGGTGCTGCGTGCACTATGCACGCAACCTGCCCAATCATGCACCCAAGCTTGGCGGTAGTCCCTAGCATGGGGTTTTGATGTTCTTTGAGCCATTTTTTTTAGCTCCTTTAATGCTCAATTTAGTTTTGCACTATACACATTAGACGCATAAGTGTTGCACAAGGTCTCATAATTATGTTTGACATTCTTTAGTGCCGTTAAAAATTGTTTAAAGTTAATCTTCCAGTAATGGCATAATAGTTATGCTTGTTCAATTATTTGTTTATGAGATAAGCATTCAATTGCTGGAATTAATTGTTAGTTCTAAATTTATTTGTTGTTTATTTATTTATTGAATGAATGATGAATGAATATGGATGATCATGTGCCTTTAATATTGATTTTATTTGTTTCAAAGTTGTTGAAATGGGTTATATTAAATGGGACTTGCATGCCTCTTGTTCAATCTTGTAAAAATTATTTTTTTCCTCTCGGAAAAGTTACAAGGAGCAAATAGGATCCAAGGAGGCTTAAAGACTCATGAATATATAGGATACACTTATGTAATAGTATAGTTTAATCAACCCACTTAAAATCAATTGAGTGATGCACCTATGGCTCTAAGTGCATCACTTGGTTAGGCTCATGGTCATCCCACCCTAGGAGCATGCTAGGCGCATTTACTTATTTATGCTTTCTATATCCTATTGATGTATGAGATGTATGATTAAGATATAGAGAACCTAAATAAGAAGATAAAAATGATGAGATCTTTGCAAGCAAAAACCCTCAACTTAGAATGTCTAACTATTTTTTTAAATATTAAGTCTCAGTGGATACAAATTAAAAGAGTTTTAATTAATCCAAGTCATTTACCAATAGTGTATGCCATGACAATGCTACCAATTTTATGTGATGGCGCTTGTAAATAATGGTCATACTTAGGAGGAAAGTTGTGAACATACACTTAGCATGAGATGCATCTTTGACTTAAGAATCCTTATGCATTGGCATTTGTAAATGAGAAATGTTGTGAAGTTGTCTTAGGAAAAAGAAAGATTGCCAGGTTGGACTTAAAACTTATTAGAATAGATGGCACATGCAAACGTGAGTCTATATGAAAAGTAAGACAAAATATATCAAAAGTAGCATGAGATGCAATTGGCAAAAGTTGCCTACTCTTTGATTGCTCATAGATGGCACTCATAAACGGAGATTCACTTGCAAGTCATTGACGTCTTGATTCTCAATAGGAAATATAATTTCCCGAATTCTTCTTGGGGATAAAGGATTTGATAAAATAGTGGGGAAATATATGCTTAAAAGACCATGAACACATTTTTAATATCAAATTCAATCACATGCTTATTCTCTTTATTCACCTCTTGTAGATTTTTGAAATCTTCAACAAAAATGGCTAAAAATCCACTCGCAAGCATTTTAGAAACCAATATACTTACTGGACCTAACTTCCAAGATTGGTTAAGAAACCTTAAGATAATACTTAACTTAGATAAGAGGACATATGCTCTTGATCAAAGTCCACCGAACACATTGGGTGACGATGCAATTAATGAGGTCTATGAAGTGTTTATGAAATTTGTAGATGATGATCTACAATTTAGATGCCTCATGTTGGCATCCATGACTATTGTGCTCCAAAAGACTGATGTGCACATGAAATATGCTTATGAGATCTAGACACATCTACAAGAGTTGTATGATGCTCAAATTAGACACGAAAGGTTCACTTTATCTAAGGAGCTTTTTAGGACAAGGGTGAGTGAAAGGCTCAATATCCACAATTACAGGCTTAAGATATAGGACTCATCAAATAGATTGGACAATTTGATGTGATTATGGATAGTGACATTTATGTGGATTTGATCCTTTAGTCGTTGCCACCATCATTTGACCAATTCATTGTGAACTTTAATATGTCCAAGCAAATAGTGACTATCAACGAATTGGTGAACATGCTTGTAACTGCTAAGGTGACAATGAGAAAGTAAAAACCTCTAATGATGATTGTTGGAATAGTGCCCAGCAAAACAATTAGATTAACCTTATGAACTATTTTCTTGTAAGATAATCTTGATTGGATGATATTCATCATATGATTGACTCTAAGAAATCCTTGTGCAAGGTGATGTGATAATTTGCAAAGATGTTTTTGAAGGTGAGATCACAAAGGGAATCGAACATTAAGAATAGAAGCATTTTATCAAGGCCATTAGGGAGCCGATAAATATCTTGCCTTAGGTTTCTTTTGGGAGATAGGAGATGGAAGGACTGTATTTGCATGGTACACGTAATGGTTCTTCAAGAACATTCATTTTGGCTAATTAGTTGGGTTCCATGAGCTAGAGGTTGAACATTGATGATGGAGATTAGGTACTCTTCAATTAATAAGATTAATTAAATTGAGTCACTTAGTTTAAAGGAGTATAAGCTAATTTGAATATTTGATATTCCAAAAGTTACAAGGAGTTATGAGCCTATGTCCAATGAATGGTAGAACCTAATGGGTCACACACAAAAGCTAATAACATGACCCATTGAAGGAAGGAGAATTTTCTAAGAGTTTGAAAATTCATAACTAATTTTGGAGGAGGCAAAATTTTAGTCATTTTGGCTTAATCAATTTAAATGTTAAACTGGTCAAATAAATTTAAGAGTTAAATTAAGATCAATTGATTAGGGTTAATTAATTGATGTCCCATGAGTATCAATTGGTCAAGATTAATTCAAGGGTTAAATTAATCTTGACTGGCTTAAATAGTTTAGCACTTTAACTTTAGAGTTAAGTCAAATTATTATTAATTAAAATAAAGCATTTAATTTAATTAAGTTGGAGAGTTAATTTCTTGGGGGGCATAATTAAATGAAGGGTTCATTTAATATGGAATTGGAATTTAATTGCAGGACATTTCATAAGATGAAATATGTACTTCAATTAATATTCTTATTCACTAATCACAAGTTAGTGGCCACCTTGGCATGGATACTTGGCATCACCTCCTTGAGGATGGTGTGTGACCATACACTGCCCCACTCCTATAAATAGATATAGGGGAAGGATGGCCAGTGAGGTGTGAAGGGTGTGCATGCCTAGTGTGATTTTTCTCCCAACAATATTATGTAGTGGGAATCGAATTTTTTAGCCTCCCATTATTTTCTATAACTCTCTCCACTTTCCACCTCCATATTCCCAGCCTTTCCTCTCATGTTCTCTTCTGATATGTACAGCCATATTGTAGAGAATAGGCCATAGTAATGGTGTGTAGACAATTTCATTTGAGGCAAGCCAATTTGGGTTGCTTTTGTTCTTGCAGAGGTAATTACTAGCAGCCTATTGTGGTAAGTTTTGGGTGGTCCTTTGGTGTTTTGTTTTTGATGATTTTTGGATTGGAGGACTCTTTAGGTGTGATGACATCCTAGTAAAAATTTTAGCAAAAGAGGGGAAGTCTAACTTTGTGAAATCTGATGGTGAACCTACTGCGCTAGTGAGGAGCTTCTTCAATAGGTGAAGAGAGTTTTTCTTGCTCCTAGAATTTTCTATCTTCACCTAGGTATTTCCCCTCTCTAAATCTGATTTCATGCATGTTGAGATCCTTGTGGTGTTGTGTGGACTAGTTCATTCACTTTTTTTTTGAAAATATTTAGATCCTAGTGCCACACAAACCTACAAGTGGTATTGGAGCCATATTCATGCATGAATTTGGATTTTTCTTAGTTTAGGTGATTAGTTCTTTTGAGGAACTAGTCTTCATCACCATGCACTCAATCCACATGATGGGTTGGAATGCAAGGATGATTTCTTTTGTGGCACTTTGGTTAATGGATTAAATCATGCTATTATGTGCATTAAATGTTAAATCATATGATTGGTATGTTTTAATTCCTTTTTGCTAATGTTAAATTTTGATTTGGCATTGATAGTGTTGGAATAGTACCCTACAAACCAATGAGATTGGTCTTGTATAAACTATTTTCTCGTAAAATGATCTTGTTTGAATGATATCTTTATATGGCCATCTTCATCTTATACTTAATTTCAGTTCATTTACATTTAGATATAGCCCTTAGATCACCTAAGACTGAAAAACCTGGTTTAGTGACCATGGAAAAAATCTCACATGGCCGTGATCTTAAATCTTCCAAGTCATAGAATCTTATGAGGTGGGGGCATCTAAGATTCGAATAGACTTGCACTAATGATGCATAAATCAAAGGGTTGGAGATTGCGCCATTCCAAGAGCAATTGTATAAGATAATGGTGCATGTTAGTGGGTGTTTGGTAGAGAATAAGATACTGAAGACCTATTAGAAAATACATTAGATAGCTATAGTGGCAAGTTGGTAAAGGCTAGCTCTCCTGCTTACGCTACCACATATTATTAGTCCTTTGACATGAGGATCCATGGTAACCTTATGTCTAGTCCTCATGCTTTAACCCTTCCTTGACCGCCTAGCGGATCTTTCAGATTGACATTAAACATACACTGCTTGGCATGAAGGTTTATGAGATCCAAGATGGAATTCAATTCCTCATTGTTATGAAGGGTGAGTACATCTCATATGTGTTCTATGATGATTGACTCCCAGAAATCCTTACGCAAGTGGTGAGACGATTTGGAAAAGAAGTTTTTCCAAGGTGAGGTCACACAACAGGAATTGTACATTAAGAATAAAGACATAGTATTGAGGCTATTAGGGAGCTGACAAATATCTTGCCCTAGGCCTCTTTTGGGAGTAGGTGAGGAAAGGACCGTATTTGCATGACACACGTAAAGTGATGATGGTTTTCTAGACTATTCATTTTGGTGAATTAGTTGGGCTTCATGGGCTTGAGGTTGGACATCTATCATAGAGATTGGGTACTCTTCAATGAATGAGAATAATTGAATTGAGTCAACAAGTTTAAAAGGAGTTTTAAACTAGAATAAATATAAGATATTCAAAAGTCACAAGGAATTGTGAGCTCATTTCCTAGTAGACTGATTCTTGGTGCCAAGTTCGAGGGTTAGTTTTAGCTTGATTGATTTAAGTGTAAAATTAATCAACTAATTTAAGAGTTAAATTAGATCAATAATTAAAGAGTTAACTATTTTGTGCCAACATGACCATCAATTAGTCAAGTTAAGTTAATGAATTTAGCTTAAGGAGTTAAGCTAGTTTTACTTAAAGAGTCAAGTCGTAGGATAATTAATTAAAGTAAAGAGTTTAATTTGATTAATTAGGAAGAATGAATTTTGGAGGAAAGACTCAAGTGAGATTTGAAATGGCA
>JACGDI010002672.1:1862080-1930170 GCA_014898725.1 Jacaranda copaia | reverse complement strand
TTAAATTAGTTGATTAATTTTACACTTAAATCAATCAAGCTAAAACTGACCCTCAAACTTGGCACCAAGAATCAGTCTACTAGGAAACATTATTTTCTAACGCCTTAGAAAATTCTCTCCATCAATTAGAAAGCTAATTGGATTTTGTGTCTAACCTAATAGGTTTTACCATTCATTGGACATGAGCTCACAATTCCTTGTGACTTTTGAATATCTTATATTCATTCTAGTTTAAAACTCCTTTTAAACTTGTTGACTCAATTCAATTATTCTCATTCATTGAAGAGTACCCAATCTCTATGATCGATGTCCAACCTCAAGCCCATGGAGCCTAACTAATTCACCAAAATGAATAGTCTAGAAAACCATCATCACTTTACGTGTGTCATGCAAATACGGTCCTTTCCTCATCTACTCCCAAAAGAGGCCTAGGGCAGGATATTTGTCGGCCCCTAATAGCCTCAATACTATGTCTTTATTCTTAATGTTCAATTCCTGTTGTGTGACCTCTTCTTGGAAAAACTTCTTTTCCAAATTGTCTCACCACCTGTGTGTGTTAAGAATGAGTTTGGAATGTTAGAGTATACTAAAACATGGTTATCTATACAATTCTTCATAATGGACTTGGAAAATGGATCCTGCATATTGGGAATGCTATATGTAGAGATAGATCGGGGAGGATGCTGGGGCTCTCCCAAATTCAATACATTGAACTAAATACTAAAGTTGTTTAGTATTGAAGAATCCAAGAGAGGATTCCTCTTTTATGGGACGTGATTATAGTCTCTCCAAATCTATGGCCCCTTAGACTGTCAACGAGAGACACAAAATGTCCCACATACCTTATGCATCCACTACATAGGACATAATTATATGATGTTCAATGTATAAGATTGGATGTGGCACACTCACTAAGCGTTACAAGTAAGTTCCAATCGAATCCCGATGAGAGTCACTGGTTAGCCGTGAAAACAATCCTAAAGTACTTGAGAAGAACCAAAGACTTATTTTTGGTATGCGGTAATAAAGAATTGAAACTCATAGAGTTTCTGGATATTAGTTTCCAATCCAATGTAGATGACCCAATATCCACTTTTGGATGCATATTTTGCCTTAATGGCAACATGGTGTGTTGGAAGAGTTCTAACTAGACATCATGGCCTAGATAACCACTAAGGTGATATACTTTGTGGTTTTGGAAACCACAAAGAAAAGTGTTTGTGGATAAAAACTTCATCCAAAGGTTAGATATAGTGCCAGCATGCATGAGTTTATGATTGCCTTTGGAACATAATTTAGGACTTGAGCCAATATCTCATCAGTGATCCGAACACATTAAATGCGTAATCATTTGATGTATGATATCAATTGATAGAGGTGATGAATAAGTGGAAAAAAGTTACTTCAGAAGATAATATAGTAGAACCACTGTATTAACCTCTAAAAGCTAAAAGCCTTTGGAGTACATCTTATGAAGATGGGTCTCAAAGCCACAGGGCATTGGCTTTAGGTAAGTGGGAGATGGTTTTGAAAGCAACATAGGCACTAGGATCTATAATAAAAACTTCAAAACATAAAGTAATTAGTGCCTACAAGAAAAATTGGGATCAAATCAAGCCTCGGATTCAGATTTTGATAGGGGATTACCTTGATAAGCAAATTCAAGAAGAAATAAGTGAACACTTCACCAGTTTTAGAATCTACCTGCGCGTGGCACATCAAAAGGATTGCGACGATCACCTTACCAAATTGCTTACAAAAATTATGGAAAAATTACTAGAGATAGCTAACACTTTGGAGAATCTCCAATAAAAAGTTTAGATTGATTGGCCAACTTGATCATCTGAGAGAAAATCAAAATTCGAACCTCGCATAGAGAACTCTCAAAAAACATAGCAAGGTGCATGTCTTACGTCTATTGAAATAGTCCACACACCAATGAGACTTCCTAATTCTCTAGTTCATAAGCTAGAATAGAACTAGAGAACTAATGGCTAAATTTGGGGTAGGAAGATGAAGGATGAAACTTAGCCTTCAACACCTAAAATGCTAGCTTGCAAATGTTTTAGAGGGAAATGAAGAATCTAATTCTTCACTCCAATTGTAATACGCAAGACCTCCTCTCTCTATACATAGAGGCTAAATATGTGTGTTGCCAAGTTGGCATCACATAATGCATGAGGGGAGGGGTGGCCAAATGGGGTTTCCTAAGTGGCAAAATTTGAATCCAAATTTTATTTGAATTTCATTTGCATCTTAATTACATTTGGAATCTCATTTCAAATTAATTAAGATACCATCTCAAGTCTCATTTGAGCAACTAGCGTAACTCCTTAAACTAAATTTGTTAACTTAACTCTTTAAGTTAACTTGACCAATTTATGGTCATATTGGCACCGAATAATTAACTCCTTAATTATTGATCTAATTTAACTCTTAAAATAGTTGATTAATTTAATGCTTAAATCAATCAAGCCAAAATTGACTCTCGAATTTGGCCCCAAAAATCGATCCATGAGGAGACACCATTTTCTAACACCTGAAAAAAATTCTCTCTATTAATTAGGAAATGAATTGGATTTTACATGTGACCCAGTAGGTTCTACTATTCATTGGACATAGACTCATAACTCCTTATGACTTTTGAATAACTTATATTCATTCTAGTTTGAAACTCCTTTTAAATTAGTCAACTCAATTCAATTAATCTCATTAATTGAAGAGTACCCAATCTTCATGGTCAATATCCGACCTCAAGCCCATGGAGCTCAACTAATTAGCCAAAATAAATATTCTAGAGAACCATCATTGCTCTATGCATGCCATATGGTCCTTCCATCTCCTATCTCCCGAAAAAGGTCTAGGGCAAGATATTTGTTGGCTCCCTATTAGCCTCGATATTATATCTCTATTTTCAATGTTCGAACCCTATTGTGTGACCTCACCTTTAGAAACTCCTTTTTCAAATTGTCACACCACTTTGTGCAAGGAATTTTGGAAACGATCATCATAGAATATATAGAAAATGTACTTGCCTTTCACAATAGTGAGTAGTCAGATTCTATCTTAGATCTCACAAACCTCCATGCCAAGTAGCTCATACCTATTCTCAACCTAAAAGACCCACTAGGTGGTCAAGTATAAGTCAAAGCATGAGGATTGGACACAAAGTTAGCATGGATTCTTAGGTCAAAGGACTAATAATATGCACTAGCGTAATCAGGAGAACTAGCCACTACCGACTTGCCACTTCAACTTTCTAGTGGATTCTCTGGTGGGTCTTCAGTGCCTTGTTCTCTAACAAGCACCCACTAACACGCACCCGTATCTCATACAGTTGCTATGGAATAGAGCAATCTCCAACCCTTGGATTTATGCATTGTTAGTACAAGTCTATTTAATCTTAGATGCCCCATCTCATAAGATCCTATGATTTGGAAGTTTTAAGATCACGACTGTGTGAGACTTATTCCATGGTCACCAAACTATGACCTACAGTCATAAGTGATCTAAGGGCTTCATTCAAATGCTAATAAAGTGAAACAAGATTGTACTACAAGTGAAATAGTTTACAATGCCAATCTCATTAGCTTACAGGGCACTATTCTAACTTATATTGGATTCTTAACCATCATTAATGTACTTTCAACTAATAAAGAAAATTAGATATCCAAAAAGATGCCATTTTATAGCATGCATGACTTGTGCATATCTCTAAAAATTGTGTGAGCAAGTTGAAAGCTCTCAAAGCATTAAAATTTAGCAGCATTGATGACTTTCCTACTCATGAATCTTATTTGAAGGGACAAATGACCAAAGCTCCATCAGTTGGACAAACAAAGCGCTCCACAAGTCCTTTATATTTGATCCACACGAACGTTTGTGGACCACTAAGAGTTAGTATGGAAGGAGGCTATTCTTACTTTATCACCTTCACTAATGGTAATAGTTGGTTCGAGCAGATGTATCTTATGAAGTACAAGTTCAAGGCCTTTGAAATTTTCAAAAAGTATAGAAATAAAGTAGAAAAGAAAAAGGGACTTAGTACTTAAATCCTTCAATTGGATCAAGGGGAAAAATACTTAAGTACCGAATTATTGAATTATCTTAAGGAGAATGAGATTCTCTCTTAATGGACTCCACTCGGCACACCCTAACATAATAGAGTAGCTGAGAGGAGAAATCATACCATATTGGACATAGTACATTCCATAATGAGCTTTTGATGTGCCTATATCTTTTGAGGATACGTCTAAATGATGATGGTGAAGTTACTTAGAGCAATACGTTCAAAGTCAGTGCCAAAAACACCATATGAGATATGGCATGCCAAAGCACCCTCTTACCATTATCTAAAGGTTTAGGGATTTCTCACCTACATAAATTGGATAGTAGGAGATAAGTTAGATAGTAGATTCACCTTGTGCAAGTTTGTGGGATACCCTAGAGTGTCTATGGGTTATTACTTTTATGATCCCTCGGAGCAAAATACATTTGTTTCACAGAACACCCACTTTTTGGAAAAGGAATTTCTATTAGATAGAAAAGGTGTTGTCATTGAACCTGATGAAGTTCAAGATGATCAAAAACTTTAACAAGCGGTGGAAACAAATGAATTGCAAGAGCCTTACACACAACCTCTAAGAAAATTGAACTGGATCAAGAGACAACCAAAAAGCTAAGAATTTCTTCATGGGATGAGACAATCGGATGATGATCCAAACACCTATGAGGAAGATATGTTGGATATAGATTCAGGATGTTGGCTTGAAGTCATGAGATCTAAAATAGACTCTATATACTCAAACAAAGCACGGATGTTGATGATACATGTAGCTCAATTGCTTAATGAATTGTTTGCATGTTTTTATGTGATTTTAAGTGTTAATTCATATTTAAGTATGATTCAATTCATAGTGATTGGTGTTAAATGTTGATTTGGCCTTAATATTTGTTATATGTTGATATATCATGTTAATGATTGATCAAAAGAGTTTTGGTCATTTTTGGATCCAATTTGATTAGAGTTTTTTATTGGAGATTTTGAAGAATATGATTCTAGCTTTAATCCAATTTTTGAAGGCATATTTGAGCACTTGAATTTCCATTTATAAAAGGTGTTTTGAATCTAGAAATTCATCTAAAATATGTGTTTTAATGTTGGGAACATGTGCTAAAATTATTGGCACATGAAACTTGAAGTGGAAAGAACACATGGCCATCCTAATAAACCAACTTAGCCAAACTTCCACAATTAACTTAACCTCAAATTCATTAGATTCCTAGAAGTGGATGTATGTCCTAAATCAAGGTACTCCTATTCTCCTGGGATAAATGTAGATCAAGAGATGTGTGAAATGTTCACAAATTAGGTTTAAGATCATCCTATTCCTTAGTATCATGATGGTGTCTACAAATTACAAAATTCTCAAGGACAAATGAATGATACATTGGTCAAAGTTTACAAGAGTTGTAAAGCAAACAAGGTATGAGATGTTCATATTGTCGAAGGAAACTTTTCAAGTTATGATGGATGTGAAGTCATGTGTCATCAACTACAATCTAAAGATGATTGGGCTTAGAGAAGCTTTTTCTACTTGGACATAGTAATGGAAAGTGATCTCCATGAGAATTTGATCCTTACATTCTTGTTGAGTTTTATTGATCAAAATGTTGATCTAGAAGAAAATGACCACGACAAAGGCAAACCTTTGACACTTGTTTCCTCCACAAGTCTATAGGCTCTAGGGGTACTAGAAAGAGAGGTAAAAGGAAGAAAGGTTTTTTCTCCAAGGCAAAACAATCATTAAAGGCATCCAGAGAAGTCAAGAAGATTATAGAGAAAATAATCGATATTATTTATTTTTACTTTGGCTAGATAGGCCATTGGACGCTATTTGCGAGGGCTGCCTTGCAACCCTTAAGAAGGGTTTGTACTTTATTGAAATGCATTTAGGATACATTCTTCCTCATCGATATATGATATCGCATGTGGTTTTTACCTTTGTAAGTTGTTACAAAGATTAAGAAAAAAGAATAATACTAAGTGATGTGGATATGATCCACCACCTTAGCCAAGGAGCAAAAGTTGTGACCTAAGTTAAAGGCGTGCAATAAGTTAGACTTAGAGAATTCAATATTTGTATTAGATCTTTGTTTAAATGTACCATATATTGTCCAAAACAATATTTCAATTTTTATTTTAAACAGCAAAGGATTAAATCCTTCTATATCAAATAGAGATTGAAGGCATTGAAGAATGAATTCTTTAGTTATTTGTGGTACACTCAACAAATGATTGTGCATATTGGATTCTTAACCATCACTAATACACCTTCAACAAAGTAAGACAATAGATATCCAAGCAGATACCATTTTATGGCATGCAAGATTTGGGCATATCTCTAAGAATAAGATGGTGAGTTAGAAACTCTCAAAGCACTTAAATGTTAGTGGCATTACAAACCTTCTTACTTGTGAATCTTGTTTAAGGAAAAAATGGCCAAAACTCCCCCTGTAGGACAAACAGAGTGCACCACAGATCCATCAGATTTGATCTATACGGATGGATGTGACCCACTGAGAGCTAGTGTGAATGACACTTAGTATTAGAGCTCTTCGATTGGATCAAAGAGAAGAAGGCTTAAATACTAAATTCTTGGATTATCTAAAGGATAATATGTCTCTCAATGGATATCACTCAACACACCCCAATATATTGGAGTAGCCGAGAGAAGGAACCATACCTTGTTGGACATGATACATTCCATGATAAGCTTCTTCAATGTGCTTATATCATTTTGGGGATGGCTAGAAGTTAGTAAATGTAGTACCTTCAAAATTGGTGCCAAAGATACCGCATGAGATGTGGCTTAGTGAAGCACCTTCTTAATATTATCTAAAGGTTTGGAGATCTCCTGCATACATGAGATAGACAGTAGAAGATAAGTTGGATAGTTGATCCACCTTGTGCAAGTTTATGGAATACCGAAGAAAGTCTATAGGTTATTACTTTTATGATCATTCAAACCAAAAGGAGTTTGTTTCAAGAAATGCCACCTTTATTGGAAAAGAAATTTATGTAAGATAGAAAAGATGTTGTTGTTGAACTTGGTGAAGTTAGATGATCATTAAATCCCACAAGCGGTAGAAAAACATAAATATGAAAAGGACTCACACACAACCTCTAAGAAGGTTGGACCAAATCAAGAAACAACTTAAAAGATTTGAATTTCTTCATTAATGGGCTAATCAAATAATGATCCAAAAACCATGAGGAAGCTATGTTAGACATATACTTGGGACATTGGCTAAATGCTATAAAATCTAAAATGGACTCCACATACTCCAACAAAATATAAACGTTGGTAGATCTATTGGATGGAATAGTTCCCGTTGATTGCAAGTGAATTTATAAGCAAAAACAAGGAGTCAATGGAGAGGTGATGACCTTTAATGCATGACTAATGGCAAAATGTTACACTCAAAGACCTGATATTGATTTCAAGGGAACATTTTCACTGGTCACAATACCTATGTCTATTCAGATTTTGCTTGCCATATTCATGTATTATGACTAAGATATGGCACATGGGTGTAAAAACTGCTCCCCTCAATGGAAACATTGAAGAAGAAAATTATATAAAGCAACCAAAGGGAGCAAGAAAAAGGTTTGCAAACTCCATGATTCATTTGTGGACTCTAATTGGCATCCCAAACTTGGAATATATGTTTTTGATAAGATAGTCAAATTGTTGGTCTTTGTTAGAAAGGTGTATGAACTTTGTGTGTACAAGAAAGCTAGTGGGAATAGTATATAGTTTATTGTGCTTTATGTTGATGACATCTTTCTCATTGGAAATCAGGTAGGAATGTTGTTAGAATGTACTAAAGCATGGTTATCTACATAATTACCCATGAAGGATTTAGGAAAAGCATCCTATGTATTAGGAATACATATCTATAGAGATAGATCAAAAAGGATACTAGGGCTTTCCTAAACTCCAAACATTGACTAGATACTAAAAAAGCATAGTATGGAAGAATCCAAGAAGAGGTTCCCCCTTTGGGACATGATCTTTGTCTCTCCAAGTCTATGGCCTCTTAGACTGACAACGAGAGACATAGAATGACCCACGTACCATATGCATTCACCACATGAAGCATATTGTATGCAGTGTAAAAGACTTGATGTAGCACACTAGCTAAGCATTACGATTAAGTTCTAATTCAATTTCAATGAATGTCACTGAATGTTGTTAAAACCATCATTAATGCTTGAGAAGGACTAAAGACTTATTTTTGGTATACGGCAATGGAGAATTGAAACTCCCGGAGTTTTTGGATTTTAGTTTTCAATCCAATATAGATGACCCAATATCCACTTTTGGATACATATTTTGCCTTAATGGTGGCATGGTGCGTTAGAAGAGTTCCAACAAGACTCCAAGGCCTAGATAACCACTAAAGTGAAATATAATGTGGTTTTAGAAACAAAAAAAGAAGGTGTTTGGATAAAAACTTCATCCAAAAGTTAGAGGTAGTGCCTAGCGTGAATGAGCCTATGATTGTCTTTAGAAGACAATTTAGGACGTGAGCCAAGATCTCATCAAGGGATCCAAACATAATAAATGCATTATCATTTGATATATGGTATCATTTCATAGAGGTGAAAACTAAGTGGATAAAGTTGCCTCAAAAAAGAATATAGCAGAACCACTGTCTAAACCCCTAAATGCTAAATGGTCGTTGAAGGACATCTTGAGAAAATGGGTCTCAAAGCCATGCGGCACTAGATTTAGGGCAAGTAAGAGATTATTGGAATAATACTCAGCAAGCCAATTAGATTGGCTTTGTAAAACTATTTCCTTGTATATATAATCTTGATTGAATGATATTCTTTATATGACCATCTTCCTCTTATGCTCATCATTTTTCCATAAGCATTTGGATGAAGCCTATAGGTCACATTAGACTGTGGGATTTAGTTAGTTCACTGGGTGGTGATCATGGAATAAGTCTTACATGATCATGATCTTAAATCTTCTAAGTCATAGGATCTTACGAGATGAAGCATCTGAGATCTAAATAGACCTGCACTAATGATGCATAGATCCAAAGGTTGAAGATTGCTCTAGGGTGCATATTAGAGAAGAACGCACTGAAGAACCACTGGCTAATCAACTAAATAGCTGTAGTGGCAAATGAGTAGTGGCTAATTGTCCCACTTACGATAGTACATATTATTAGTCTTTTAACTTGAGGATCTATGGAAATCTTGTGTTCGGCCCTCATGCTTTGGCTCTTCCTTGATCACTTAGTGGGTCCTTCAGGTCGAGGTTGGGCAAGAGCTACTCGGCATGGAGATTTGTGAGATCTAAGATATAATTCGACTCCTTAATTCTGTCAAGGGTGAGTGCATCTCCTATATATTCTATAATGATCGATTCCAAGAATTCCTTGCACAAAGTGGTGTGACAATTTGGAAAAGGAGTTTTCCAAAGGTAAGGTCGCACAGCGAGATTGAACATTAAGAATAAAAGTATAGTATTGAGGCTATTAAAGACCTAACAAATATCTTGCCCTATGCCTCTTTTGAGAGATAGAAGACGAAAGAACTATATTTGCATGGTATGCATAGAACTATGATGGTTCTCCAGAATATTCATTTTGACCAATTAGTTGGGCTCTATAGGCTTGAAGTTGGACATTGACCATGAAGATTGGTTACTCTTCAATTATTAAAATTAATTAAATTGAGTTAACTAGTTTAAAATGAGATTTAAACTAAAATGAATATATGATATTCAAAAATCACAAGGAGTTGTGAGCCCAAGTTTAATGAATAGTAAAACCTATTGGGTCACATACAAAATCCAATTAGATTCCAAGCATGATGGAACAATTTTCTAAGCGTTAAAGATTTTTTTCTTGGTGATCGATTTTCAAGGATACAATTTGATAGTCAATTTTCGATTAATTAATTTAATTGTCAAATTAATCAACTAATTTAAGGAGTTAAATTAGACTAATAATTAAAGAGTTAATTATTTGGTGCCAAGATGACCATCAATTTGTCAAGTTGACTTAAAGAGTTAAGTTAACTAAATTAAGTTTAAGAGTAAGTTTGTTTGATTTAAGAGTTAAATCAGAGGTTAATTAATTAAATTAAAGTGTTTAATTTAATTAATGGGAAGAATAATTTTTGGAGGAAAAATTTAAGTGAAGTGTTCATTTAAATTATCATCTTAATGCTTAGGTGGCAAAATTTGAATCCAAATCTCATTTGAATTTCATTTGCATCTTAATTACATTTGGAATGTCTTTTCAAATTAATTAAGATGCCATCTCAAATCTCATTTGAGTCTTCCCTCCAAAATTTATTCTTCCTTAATTAATCCAATTAAACCCTTTAATTTAAATAATTATCCTTTGACTTCGCTCTTTAAGTCAAACTAGCTTAACTCATTAAGCTAAATTCATTAACTTAACTCTTTAAGTTAACTTCACCAATTGATGGTCATATTGGCACCAAATAATTAACTCCTTAATTATTGGTCTAATTTAACTTTTAAATTAATTGATTAATCTAACACTTAAATCAATCAAGCCAAAATTAACCCTCAAAGTTGGTCCCAAAAATCGGTCCACTAGGAGACACCATTTTCTAACATCTTAGAAAATTCTCTCCATTAATTAGAAAGCTCATTGGATTTTGTGTGTGACCCAATAGGTTTTACAATTCATTAAACATGGGCTCACAACTCCTTGTGAGTTTTGAATATATTATATTCATTCTAGTTCAAAACTCCTTTTAAATTAGTCGACTCAATTCAATTAATCTCATTAATTGAAGAGTACCCAATCTCCATGGTTGATGTCCAACCTGAAGCCCATGGAGCCCAACTAATTGGTCAAAATGAATATTATGGAGAACCAACATCATTCTATGTGTGCCATACAAATGCGGTCCTTTCGTTTCCTATATCCTGAAAGAGGCTTAAGGCAAGATATTTGTTGGCTTCCTAATAGCCTCGATATTATATCTCTATTTTCAATGTTCGATCCCTGTTGTGTGACCTCACCTTTGAAAAACTCCTTTTTCAAATTATCACACCACCTTGCACAAGAATTTTTGAGAATCAATCATCATAGAACACATAGGTGATGTACTCACCCTTCACAATAACAAGGAGTAGGATTCCATCTTGGACCTCACAAACCTCCATGCCAAGCAGCTCATACCTAATTTCAATTTGAAAGACCTGCAAGGTGGTCAAGGATGAGTCAAAGCATGAGGACCGGACATAAGGTTACCATGGATCCTCAAGTCAAAGGACTAATAATATGCAATTGTGTAAGCAAGAGAACTAGCTACTACCAACTTGCCACTTTGACTATCTAGTAGATTCTCCAATGGGTTTTCAATGCCTTATTCTCTAACAAGCACCCACTAACGTGCACTCGTATATCATACGGTTGCAATAGAGCAATCTCCAACTCTTAGATTTATGCATGGTTAGTGCAAGTTTATCTGGATCTTAGATGCACCGTCTTATAAGATCCTATGACTTGAAAGATTTAGGATCACGACTATGTGAGACTTATTTTATGGTCACCAAACCAAGTCCCACTGTCATAGGTGATCTAAGGGCTCTATCCAATTGCTAGTGAAGTGAAACAAAGCGCAAGATGAAGATGGCCATATCAAGAATGTCATTCAATCAAGATTGTACCACAAGTGAAATAGTTTGCAAAGCCAATCTCATTGGCTTGTGGGGCGCTATTCCAATAGATGGCTCTCCAGAATATATTCATTTTGGCCAATTAGTTAGGCTTCATGGGCTTGAGGTTGGACATCGACCATAGAGATTGGGTACTATTCAATTAATGAGATTAATTGAATTGAGTCGATTAGTTTAGAAGGCATTTTAAACTAAAATGAATATAAGATATTCAAAAGTCACAAAGAGTTGTGAGCCCATGTCCAATAAATGGTAGAACCTATTAAGTCACACACAAAAGCTAATTAGCTTCCTAATTGATAGGTAAAATTTTCTAAGTGATAGAAAACTAACTCTTAGTGGATCGATTTTATGGTGCCAATTTTGAAGGTCATTTTTTTGGCTTGATTAATCTAAGTATTAAATTAATCAATTAATTTAGGGAGTTAAATTAGAGCAATAATTAAGAAGTTAATTATTTGATGCTAATATGACCATCAATTGATCAAATTAACTTAAAGAGTTAAGTTAAACAAATTGAGCTTAAGAGTTAGGCTAGTTTGACTTAAGAGTTGAGTCAAAGGTTAATTAATTAAATTAAAGTGTCTAATTCAATTAATGGAAAGAATGAATTTTGGAGCAAAATTCATATGTGATTGAAAATTCTAGTTTGCCAACTTGGCAAGCAAGTGGCCACCCACCCCCTTTGAGGGAGGTATGATGCCAAGTTGGCACACACCATCGTTCCTCTATATATAGATATAGATGTGAGGGAATTTAGCAATTCACACCTTTTGTGAAGAATTAGATTCTTTCACAATTCCTTCCAAAACCTTTAGCAAGCATTGCATTAATGTGTTGAAAGCTTGCTATTACATGATTTAAATGTTGATCATGTAGTTAGTATGTTTTAATTTATAGTGATCAATGTTGAATGTTGATTGGGCATTAATTAATGTTATATGCTTATACAGCACATTGATGTTTGATCAAAAGAGTTTTGGTCATTTTTTAATCCAATTTGATTGGAGTTTTATTGGAGATTTTGAAGAATATGATTCTTGAATTAATCTAGTTTTTGAAGGCATGTTTGAGCACTTGAATTTCCACTTTTAAAAGTTGTTTTGAATCCATAAATTCATCTAAGATGTGTTTTTTAATGTTTAGAACATGTGCTAAAGTTACTGCTATATGTAAGTTGAGTGGAAAAGGGGCTTGGCACACCTTGAAGCCCCAAAACAGAGGTTGCAAGGCACTGTGCCTTGCCGTGCGCCCAAGCTAGGCGACAACCTCAAGTTTGAGGCTTTGGTGTGCTTTGAACCAATATTTCAATGCTTTTAATGCTTAATTTAGTTTTGCACTACCCACATTAGATGCACAAGTGTTGTGCAAGTTATCAAAATTATATTTGACATTTTTAATGCCTTTAAAAATTGATTGAAGTTAATTTCTCAATTATGGCATAAACGTTGTGCTTGTTTAATTATTTATTTATGAGATAAGCCTTTAATTGTTGGAATTAATTATTAATTCTAGATTTATTTATTGTTCACTTAATTGTTGAATGGATGATGAATGAATGACGATGATCATGAGCCTTTAATATTGCTTTTATTTATTTCAAGTTGTTCAAATAGGTTGTATTAAATTAGGGCTTGCATGCTTCTTAAATTCTACCTTGTAAATATTATGAGAGTAGAATCACTAGGCGTGAGAATTTCCTATTTAGGTAAATGTTTCATGGAACAATGGAGACCATTGGAGGCATAGGGACTTTTGAAGACCTATGAATGTATGGGATGTACTTATTTAGTAGCTAGATTTAATCAACCCACCTAAAGTCAACTAACTGGTGCAACTATCGCTCTAAGTGCACCACTTAGTTAGGCTCATGGTCATCCCACCCTAGAAGCATGTTAGGCACATTTACTTATTTATGTTTTCCATAACCTCTTGATGTATGAGATGCATGATTAGGATATAGAGAAACTAAATAAGAAGATAAAATGTTGAGATCTTTGAAAACAAGTAAAATACTAGGATCCAATTATCAAAACTTCAAAAGTATGAAATTGACTAGTGCTTAGAAGAATACCAAGGACCAAATCATGTTAGGGATTCAAATTTGGTGAGAGCAATACCTTGAAAAGCAAAATCCAAGGAGAGACTTTTGAATTCTTCACAATTTCAGAAATTGTCTACACCTGGTGCAGTGGAAGAATGCAAATATCTCCCAACCAAAACTCCTCCAAAAATTCCAAAATAATTACTATATCTTCTCAATATCTCGAAGAACTCACTATAAAAACTTTGGATAAAAAAGCCTTCTAGAACTCCCTAGAGAAAATCTCCAAATCGAACTTTGAGCAGATGGATCTCCAAAACAAGCAAACTCTCTTATTTGCCTCTATTGTTATAATCCACAAACCAATTAAATCTTTCAAAATCTTCAATATATAACTGGAATAAGAGAGGAGATTTTATATGGTGGAGGCCAATTTTATGTAGGGAAGAAAAAGAAGAGAACAAAACTTTCAACACATAAATGCAATGCTTGTAAGAGGTTTTTGGAGATAATTGTGATAGAATCTAATTCTTCACAAATGGTGTGAGTTGCTGACTCTTCTCACCTCTATATCTATATATAGATGGAGGATGGTGAGATTCCAAGGTGGTAGCAGACCTTTCTTAATGGATGGCCACATGCAAGCTTAGGTGGTAAATTTAAATTCAAATCTCATTTGAATTTCATATGCATTTCAACTTAATTTGGGATCTAATTTCAAATCAATTAAAATTCTAACTCAAATGTGATCCATATTTTAATTTTTCCTCCAAAATTCATTCTTCCCATTAATTAAATTAAACTCTTTAATTTAATTAATTAACATTTGACTTAACTGTTAAGTTAAACTAGCTTAACTTATAAGCTTAACGTGACCAATTGATGGTTATGTTGGTACCAAACAATTAACTCCTTAATTATTAATTTAATTTAACTCTTAAATTAGTTGATTAATTTAACACTTAAATTAATCAAACCAAAAATGACTTTGAAAATTGGCACCTTAAAATTGGTCCACTTGGAGTTATATATCTAACACTTAAAAAATTTTCTCCATCAATTAGAAAGCTAATTAGCTTTTGTGAGTGATGTAATAGGTTCTATCATTTATTGGACATGGGCTTACAACTTCTCATGACTTTTGAATATTTCATAGTTATTTTAGTTTAAAACTCCTTTTAAACTAATTGACTTAATTCAATTAATCTTATTAATTGAAAAGTACACAATCTCAATGGTCGATGTTCAACCTCAAGCCCATGAAGCCCAACTAATTAGCTGAAATGAATATTTTAGAGAACCATCATAGCTCTACGTTCACCATGCAAATACAGTCTTTCCATCTCATATCTCCCAAAAAGCCCTAGGGCAAGATATTTGTTGACTCCCTAATAGCCTTGATACTAGTCTCTATTCTCAATGTTCGATCCCTTTGTGTGATCTCCTCTTTGAAATTTTTTTTCAAATTGTCATATACTACCTTGCGCAAAGATTTTTGGGAATCATTCATGATAGAATACATAGAAAATGCACTCAACCTTTAGAACAGCAAGGAGTCGGATTCCTTCTTGGCTCTCACAAACCTTTATGTCAAGTAGCTCATACCCAATATTAACTTGGAAGGCCCACTAGGTGGTAAAGGAAAATTCAAAGTATGAGGACCAGATATAAGGTTACCATGGATGCTCAAGTTAAAGACTAATAATATGCACTAGTATAAGTGAGAAAGTTAGCCATTATTGATTTGCCACTACGACTATCTAGTAGATTACCATATGGGTATTCAGTGCTTGTACCACCAGTGAAATAGTTTACAAAGCCAAGATAATTAGCTTGTGGGGCACTATTCCAACAATCTCCCACTTGCCCAAAGCTAATTCCCCATGGCCTTTAGTCCCATATTCTCTAGATGTCCTTCAAAGATTGTTTACTTTTAGGGGTTTAGTCAGTGGTTTTGCTAAATTCTCTTTTGAGGTAACTTTATCCACTAAATTGTCACCTTTTTCAATTGATATCATATATCAAATGATAACACATTAACTGTGTTTGGATCACTAATGAGATCTTGACTTAAGTTCTAAATTATCTTCCAAAGACAATTGTTGGCTCATGCATACTAAGCACTACATCCAATTCTTGGATGAAGTTTTTAGCCAAACACTTTTCTTTGTGGTTTCCAAAAGCCATAATTTATTTCTCCTTAGTGGTTATTTGGGTCATGGTATCTTGTTGGAACTCTTCTAACACACCATGTTGCCATTAAGGCAAAATATTTATCCAAAAGTGGATATCAGATCATCTACATTGAATTGAAAACTAAAACCTACAAACTCTAGGAGTTTCAATTCTCTATTGTTGCATAGCAAAAATAAGTCTTTTGTCCTTCTCAAGTACTTAAGGATTATTTTAGCAACCTTCCAGTAACATTCACGAGCATCGGATTAGAACCTACTCGTAATGCTTAGCGAGTATGCCATATTCGATCTTGTACATTGAACGGTATACAACTATGCTCCATGTAATGGATGATAAGGTATGTGGGACATTCTATTTATCTCATCGTTAGACTTAGAGAAATGAAGATCATGTCCAAAAGGGAGGAATCCTCTCTTGGATTCTTCCATACTAAACCTCTTTAGTATCTTGTCAATGTACATTGTTTGGGAAAGTCTCAGCATCCTCCTTGATCTATCTCTATAGATACATATTCCTAATATGCAGGATGCTTTTCCCAAATTTTTCATGGAGAATTGTGTAGATAACTATGCTTTAGTACGCTCTATCATTCCTACCTCATTCCCAATGAGAAAGATGTCATTGACATTAAGTACAATAAACTATATACTACTCCCACTAGCCTTCTTGTACCCACAAAGTTCATACATCTTTTTGATAAAGTCAAATGATTTGACTATCTTATCAAAAATGTATGTTCCAAGTTTGGAACACAAATTCGTATCCGTAAATGGATATCTAGAGTTCGCAAACCTTTTACTCATTCCTTTTGGATGTAAAACTTTGTGGTTGCTCTATATGATTTTTTTTCTTCAATGTCGCCATTAAGAAAAGAAATTTTTACATCCATTTGATATATCTCATAGTCATAACATGTAGCTGTGGCAAGTAGAATGCGAATGGATTTAGGTATAGCAACTGGTGAAAAGATTTCCTCAAAATCAATACTGAGTCTTTGAGTGCAATCTTTTGCTACTAGTCATGCCTTAAAAGTCACTATTTGTGCATCTACCCCAAGTTTTTGCTTATAAATCCATTTGCAACCAATGAAAACTATTGCCTTTGGTGGATCTATCAAAGTCCATACTTATTTGAGTGCTTCGAGTCCATTTTGGATCTTGTGGCATCTAGCCAATATCCCGAATCTATGTCCAACTTAGCTTCCTCATAGGTCTTTGGATCATTATCCAATTAGCCAGTCTCATGAAAGAATTGAACCTTTTGGATTGCTTCTTGATTCGGTCTGACTTTCTTAGAGATTGTGTATAAGGTTCTTTGATATTTATTTGTTTCTACCACTTGTGGAATTTTTTTATCATCTCAAACTTCATCAAGTTCAATGGTAATACCTTTTCTATCCAATAGAAATTCTTTTTCTAGAAAGGTGGTGCTCTACAAAATAAACATCTTTTATTTCCAGAGATCATAAAAGTAATAACCTATAACTCTCGTAGGTATCTCACAAACTTGCACAAAGTTAATCTACTATTCAACTTATCTCCCACTACACATCTCATGTAGGCGAGAGATCCCCAAACCTTTAGTTAATGGTAAAAGGGTGCTTTGCCATGCCACATCTCATATGGCGTCTTTGGCACCAACTTTGAAGGCACTACTCTTAGTAACTTCATTGCCATCTATAAGGCATATCCCCTAAAGGATATAGGCACATCGAAGAAGCTTATCGTGGAATATACCATATCCAATAAGGTATGATTTCTCCTCTCGACTATTCCAATATGTTGGGGTGTGTCGGGTGGACTCCATTGAGAGAGAATTCCATTTTTCTTTAGATAATCCAAGAATTTGGTATTTTAGTATTCTCCCCCCTCGATCTGATCAAAGAGCCTAAACACTATGCCTTTTTTAGCTTTTTGACTCATTTCTATACTCTTTGAACTTTTCAAAGCACTCGAACTTGTACTTCATAAGACATACATGTCCGTACCGACTATAATCATTAGTGAAGGTAAGGAAGTAAGAATAGCCACCTCTCCCACTAACAATCCTTTGTTGTTGTACCACAAGCAACTAAAGAACTCATTCTTTAGTGCCTTCAATCTGCCATTTGATATAGAAGGATCGAATCCTTCACTATCCAAAATGGGAATAGTAATATTATTCTTAACAATATATGGTATATGTTAGCAAAGATCTAATATAAATATGGAATGCTCTAAGTCCAACTTATTGTATGTCTTTAGCTTAGGTCGTAACTCTTGTTCCTTTGCCAAGGCAGAGGATCACATCCTCATCACTTAGTTTTATTCTTCTTTCTATTCTTTGTAATAACTTAAGAAAATAATAACTACATGCGATATCATATATCAATAACAAAGAATATATTCTAAATGCACTTCAATAAGGTACAAGCCCTTCTTAAAGGTTGCAAAGTAGCCCATGCAAACAGCTTCCAATTGCCTATCTAGCCAAAGTAGAAACAAATAATATCGATTATTTTCTCTATAATCTTCTTGACTCCTCTAGATGCCTTTAATGATTGTTAAATGTTGGAGGAAAAACCTTTCTTCCTTTTACCTCATTTTTAGCACCCCCTAGGGACCATGGACTTAGAGAAGGAAACAAGTGTCAAAGGTTTACCTTTGTCATGGTCGTCTCCTTCTAGATCAACACTTTAATCAATAAAATTTGGCAAGGATATGAGAATCAAATCCTCATGAAAATCATTGTCCATCACTACATGTAAGTAGAAAAAGCTACTCCAAGCCAAATCATCTTTAGACCGAGTTGATGACACTTGACTTCTCATCCATCCTAGCTTGAAATGTCTCCTTTGACAACATGAACTTCTTATACCTCATTTGCTTTACAACTCTTGTAAACTTTAACCGAGGTACCATTTATGTGTCCTTGAAAATTTTTAAGTTTGTAGATACCATTATGAGACTAAGGGATAGGACTGTCCTAAACCCAAGTTGTGAACTTTTTCACTTGTCTCTCAATCTACTATAACTGCAAGGGATTAAGAGTACCATGATATAGGAAATATATTCATTTTTAGGAATCTAGAACAATTTTGAGGTTAAGTCAATCATGGAATTTTGGCCCATTGGTTTATTAATTTCCAAAATAATGTTAAGTGGTATTTTAGTCATTCTTGAGATTTCACAAATCTTCAAAGACAAAAAAGAGAATATGAGCTTGTGATTGAATTTGATATGGAAAACATGTTCATGGTCTTTCAAGCATGTTTTTCTCCTACTATTTTATCAAATCCTTCATCCCCAAGAAGAATTCAAGAAATCACATTTTCTAATGAGAATCAAGAATCTAATGACTTGCAAGTGGATCCCCATTTACAAGTGCTATCCACAAGCAATCAAACAGAAAAGCAACTTTTGCTAATTACATTTTATGTAACTCTTGATATATTTTGCCTCATTTTTTATATAAACCCACATTTACTATGCCATTTATACTACTAAGTGTTAAGCCCAACCTACCAATCCTTCATTTATGAGTGCTAATGCATGAGGGTTCTTAAGTTAAAGCTACGTCTCATGCTAAGTGTATTCTCATAGCTTTCCTCCTAAGTGTGACCCCCATTTACAAGTGCTATCACACAAAATCGATAGTATCACATTGGCATACACTATTGGTAGAAGGCTTTGATTAATTAAAACTTTTTTAAATTGTATCCATTGAGACTTAATATTTGAAAAACACTAAGATATTCTAAGATGAGGGTTTTTGCTTACAAAAATCTCATCATTTTTATCTTCTTATTTTAGGTTCTTTATATCCTAATCATGCATCTCATACATTGATAAGATATAAAGAGCATAAATAAGTAAATGCACTCAGGGTGGGATGACTATGAGCCTAACCAAGGGGTACACTTAGAGCCATAAGTGCACCACCTAGTTGATTTTAGGTAGGTTGATTAAATTAAGCTATTACATGAGTGTATCCCATACATTCATGGGTCTTCAAGCCTCTTTGGATCCTCTTTGTTCCTTGCAACTTTTACAAGAGAAAGAAACCTCACTCCTAGTTATTTTACTCTCATAACTTTTTTAAGATTGAACAAGAGGCATGCAATTCCCTTTTAATACAACCCATTTCAATAACTGGAAATAAATAAAATCAATATTAAAGACTCATGATCATCACTATTCATTCATCATCCATTCAATAATTAAATGAACAATAAATAAATCTAAAATTAACTATCAATCCCAACAATTAAATGTTTACCTCATAAATAAATAATTGATCGAGAATCACATTTTTGTAATAAATTGGAGATTAACTTTAACAAGATTTTAGAAGCAATCAAAAATGTTAAACATAATTTGGAGGACTTGCACAACACTTGTACATCCATAATACATGATTTAAAATCATTTCTAGCCTCTAAAGGGGCCAAAAGGTAGCTCAGAACATGCCTAACCCATGACCAGGTGCTACTAGCTGAGGCAAGCACATGGCTAGGTTGTGACTCTCGATCACTGCCTTGCCAACGTGCACTAAAGTTGGTAGCTGCCCTTGTTTTGGGTCAAAGACACATCAAGCCAATTTTTAGCTCAATATTTCTGCACCAAAAATTATAAAATGTGTTCTAAATATTAAATCACACTTTATGGATCAATTTGAAGATCTAAAACTTCTTTTAAAATTGAAAATTAAAGTGCTCAATCATGCTTCAAAAATTCAAGCTTAAGTGAATCAAATTCTCCAAAAATCTCCAACCAAACTCTAATCTCATTGGATGTGACCAAAACTCTTTCAACCATAAGTTAACATGCTTCAATTAATGCCAAACCAGCGTTCAACATTAATCACCATGAATTAAAACTAACTAATTACATGAATTAACACTTAAATCACATAATAGCATGCTTTCAATTCACCAATCAAGTGCCACATCCAACATTAACCAAACACTCCAGTCCATTATTTGAATTGAGAATTTGGTGATTAAGATTAATCCATCACATGAATCAATTATTCAAAGAAAATCCAAATCTAAGCATGATTTAGGCTCTGATACCACTTAAAAGAAAGTGTGGCAATACGATCTAATTATCAAAACTTCAAAAGCATGAAATTAACTAGTGCTTACAAGCATACCAAGGACCAAATCATGCTAGGAATTTAGATTTGGCAAGAGCATTTCCTTGAAAAGAAAAATCCAAGGAGAGACTTGTGAACTCTTTACAATTCCAAAAACTATCTACAACTAGTGCAATTGAAAGAGTGTGAAAATCGCTCAGCCAAAAATCCTCCAAAAATTCAAAGAAAACTTAATGGAGTGTATAAAGTCCTTGATGAACTCAATGTAAAAAAATTTGGATAAAAAATCCATCTGGAACTCTCTAGGGAAAACCACTAAATTATGCTCTGAGCAGTTGGATCTCCTAAACAAGCAAACTCCTTTTTTTTGCCTTTATTGTTATAATCCACACACCAATTAAATCTTCTAAAGTCTCCCATCTATAAACTCGTATAAGAGAGGTGATTTGCTATGGTAGAGGCCAACTTTACGTAGGGAAGAAGAAGAAGAGAGCAAAGCTTTCAACACATAAATGCAATCTTGCAAGAGATTTTTGGAGGGAATTGTGATAGAATTTAATTCTTCACAAATGGTGCAAGCTATTGAATACACTCACCTCTATATCTGTATAATTTAACTCCTTAAATTAATTGATTAATTTAACACTAAAAATGATTGAAAATTGGCACCTTAAAATTGATCCAATAGGAGTTAGTTTTCTAACACTTAAGAAAATTTTCTCCATCAATTAGAAAGCTAATTGGCTTTTTGTGTGTGACCCAATAGGTTCTACCATTCATTTGACATAAACTCACAACCCGTTGTGACTTTTGAGTATCTTATATTCATTTTAGTTTAAAAATCTTTTTAAACTAATCATCTCAATTCAACTAATCTCATTAATTGAAGAGTGCCCAATCTCCATGGTCGATGTCCAACCTCAAGCCCATGGAGCCCAACTAATTAGCTGAAATGAATATTCGAAAAACCATCATAGTTCTACACGTACCATGCAAATATAGCCCTTCTATATGCTATCTCCCAAAAGAGGCCTAGGGCAAGATTTTTGTCAACTCCCTAATAGCTTTGATACTATATCTCTACTCTCAATGTTTGATCCCTTTTGTATGACCTCCTCTTTGGAAAACTCCTTTTTCAAATTATCATACTACCTTTCATAAGGATTTCTAGAAATCAATCATGGATTCCTTTTTGGATGTCACAAACCACTATGTCAAGTAGCTGATACCCAATCTCAACCCAAAAGACCTGCTAGGTGGTCAAGAAAGAGTCAAAGCATAAGGACTGAATACAAGGTGACTAATAATATACATTAGAATAAGCAAAAAAGTTAGCCCTTACCGACTTGCCACTAAACTATCTAGTGGATTCTTTGATGAGTCTTCAGTGTCTCATTCTCTAACAAGTACCTATTAACATGTACTTCTATCTCATATAGTTGCTTATGGAATAGAGCAATATCCAACTCTTGGATTTATGCATCGTTAGTACAAGTCTATCCAGATATTAGATGTCCCATCTCTTAAGAACATATGACTTGGAAGATTTGAGATCACCACCTTGTGAGACTTATTCCATGGTCACCAAACCAAGTCTCATTGTTATAGGTGATCTAAGGGCTTCATCCAAATGCTAATGAAGAAAATAAAGAGCATAAGATAAAGATGGCTATATATTGAATATCATCCAATCAAGATTGTATCACTAGTGAAATAGTTTACAAGGCCGACCCAATTGGTTTGTGGGGGCACTATTCCAACAATCTTTGCAAGCAAAAACCCTCCACTTAGAATGTCTAAGTGTTTTCTCAAATATTAAGTATTAATGGATATGAGTTCAAAGAGTTTTAATTGATCCAAGCCTTCTACCAATAATCTATGCCATGATGATGCTAGCAATTTTGTGTGATGGCACTCTTACATGGGGGTCACACTTAGAAGGAAAGCTGTGAGCATATACTTAGCCTAAAATGCATCTTTGACTTAAGAACCCTCACGTATTGGCACTCATAAATAGGGGATGTTGTGAGGCTGTCTTCAGACAAAAAAAGGATAGGTTGGACTTAACATTTAGTAGTATAGATGGCACACTTACACATGGGTCTATATGAAAAGCAAGGCAAAATATATCAAGAGTTGCATGAGATGTAATTACCAAAAGTTGCTTGCCTTTTGATTGCTTATTGATGGCACTCATAAACGAGGGTCTACTTGCAAGTCATTAGGGTCTTGATTCTCACTAAGAAATATGATTTCTCGAATTCTTATTAGGGGTGAAGAATTTGATAAAATAGGGAGAGAAAAATATGTTTGAAAAACCATGAAACTGTTTTAATATCAAATTCAATCATATGCTTGTTCTCTTTTTTTACCACCGACAGATTTTTGAAATTTTCATCAAAATAGCTAAAAATTTACTCGCAAGTATTTTCGAAACCAATAAACTCATCGGGCTTAACTTCCAAAATTGATTAAGAAACCTTAAGATAATTCTTGACTCTAATAAGTGGACATATGTTTTTGATCAAAGTCGCCATTGATTAGGTTCGTGAAGTGTTCACAAAATTTGTGGATGATGATCTACAAGTTAGATGCCTCATGTTGGCATCCATGAATAAGGAGCTCCAAAAGACTTATGAGTACATGTAACATGCTTATGAGATCTACGTATGCCTATAAGAGTTGTATGGTGTTCTAACAAGACATAAAAGATTTTCTTTATCTATAGAGCTTTTTAGGTCAAGGATGAGTGAAAGGGCTAATGTCCATGATCGTGAGCTCAAGATGATGGGACTCATCAAGAAGCTTGGACAACTTGACATGATTATGGACAATGACCTTTATGTGAATTTGATCCTCTAGTCATTACCACCAATGTCTAACTAATTCATTATGAACTTTAATATGTTTAAGAAAATAGTGATGATTAACGAATTAGTGAACATGCTTGTGACTATCAAGGTAAGAATGAGAAAGGAAAAACCTCTTATGATTGCATTATCCTCTAAGTCGAAAGGTCCTAGAGGCTTTAGAAAAAGAAATAAGAAGAATAAAAGTTCTTCCTCAAAAAGGAAGTAACCCAAGAAAGGTTTTAGAAAGGTCACAAGAAAAGCTAAAATTGATGCAAGTTATTTTCATTTTGGTGAAAAAAGAAATTAGAAGAGAAACTGTAAAGCTTACCTTGCAACCTTTGAGAAGGGTATGTACTTCTTTAAGGTGTATTTGGTGACTAATTCTTCCTCATGGGTATTTGATATCATATGTGGTCTCACCTTTGTAATTCGTCATAGGGGATGGAAAGAAAAAAGAGTCTTCATGAAAGGAAAATGATCCTCCGTCAGGGAAATGGAACAAGAGTTGCTGCTACGGTCCAAGGTGTAATCAAGTTACACTTAGAGAATTCTTGTATTGTCCTTGATCCAGTTTACTATCTATCCAACCTTGTTAAGAACACTGTTTCAATTTTGGTGCTTGATAATGAAGGATTTGATTTTTCTATATCAAATGAAAATTTGAAGGCATTAAAGAATAGTTCTTTAATTGCTCAAGGAACATTAGTTAATGGATTATACATATTTGATTAGCAAACTTCTCCAATGCACATTCAAACAAGTAAAAGAAAGCTAGATATCCAAGAAGATAACATAACAAAGCAAGCAAGACTTGGGTATATCTCTAAAAATAAGATGAGCAAGTTAGAAGCACTTAAAGCACTAAAAGTTAGTGGTATTGAGGACCATTGTATTGGAATAATGCCCTGCAAGACAATTAGATTGGCATGTAAACTATTTCACTTGTGATACGATCTTGATTGAATGATATTTCATACAAATAGTCATCTTCATCTTATGCTTTTATTACTTCACTAGCATATGGTTGAAGCCCCTAGATCATACAAAACTATGGAACTTGGCCACACATTAGGTATTGATCATGAAATAAGTCTTATACAATCATGATCTTAAATATCCCAAGTCATAGAATTTTATGAGATAGAAAATTTAAAATTCGGATAGGCTTGCACTATTGATACATAATCTAAAGGTTGGATGTTTCTCCATTCTATGAGCTAACTATATGAGATATGGGTGCATATTAGTTGGTTCTTGTTAGAAAACAAGGCACTGGAGATCCACCCGAAGAATCCACTAAATAGCCGTAGTGGCAAGTCAGTAGTGGCTAGTTCTCCAACTTAAACTAACGCAGATAATTAGTCCTTCAACCTAAGAATCCATTGTAACCTTATGTTTAGGTCCTCATGCTTTGATTTCATCTTGGCAACTTAGTGGACATTTTGGTGGTGTTTTGCATGAGCTACTTAGACATAAAGGTTTATGAGATCCAAGATGGGATCCAACTCTTCGTTTTTGTGAAGGGTGAGTACATTTCCTATGCGTTCTATGATGATTGATTTTAAGGAGTCCTTGGCCAAAGCAATGTGACAATTTGGAAAAGGGGTTTTCCAAAGACAAGGTCACAAAGTGGAATCAAACATTACAAATAGATGCATAGTATTGAGACTATTAGAGAGCCAACAAATATCTTACCCTAGGCATTTTTCATGGAGATAGGAGATGAAATAACTGCATTTGCATGGTATGCGTAGAGCTAGAATGGTTCTCCAAAAGCATCATTCAGCTAATTATTGGGCTCTATCAGTTTGAAGTTGGACATCGACCATGGAGATTAGGTACTCCTCAATTAATAGAAATTAATTGAATTGAGATGGTTAGTTTAAAGGAGTTTAAACTAATAAGAATATATGATATTCTAAAGTTACAAAGGTTGTGAGCACATGTCTAATGAGCACTAGAATCTAATGGTTTACACATAAAATCCAATCGACAATCCTAAATATTGAGGGAAATTTTCTAGGTGTTAGAATAATTACTAGGTGGCCAAAAATTGAGGGGATCGATTAACACAATTTTTACTCATCTCAGCTTGATCAATTTAATTGTTAAATTAATTTAATTAATTTAAGGAGTTAAATTAAGATCAATTAAATTAAGTGTTCATTTAATTTGGTGCCTCATGACTATCAATTGGTCAAGCTAACTTAAAGTGCTTTAACAAGACCTAGCTTAAAGGGTTAAGCTAGTTAACTTAAAGGTTAAGTCAAAGTTTAATTAAATTAAAGTGTTTAATTTAATTAAAATGAAGAATTGATTTTGGAGGGAAAATTCAAATGAAATGTTCATTTGGTGGTAAATTAGAATTTAATTAGATAAACATTTCATGAGATGAAATGTAGATTCCAAATTAAATTCAAATTCAACACAAATTAACATGCAACTTGCAAGATGCTTGCAAGTTGGCGTGCTTAGGTGGCACCCCCACCTTGAGGAGGGTGTGATTCCACCTTGGCATAACACTATCTCCATTCTATATATAGATATAGAGGAGGGGGCAGCCAGCATTAAGAAATTCATACATTTTGTGCATCTAAAATTTAGATCCAAAATTCCCTCAAAAAGTGATTCTCTCATGAATTGAGGCTTCACTCTCTTCTTCACCTCCCTCACCATTTTAGATCTCCAAAAAGCTCTCTTTCTCCTTGATTTTTCCAGCTAAATTGAGGAGGAAAGTATTTTCAATTGGTGTGTGGACTTTGGCATTAGAGGCAAGACGAATTTCGGATTGCTTGCTTTAGTGATCCTCTATTCGAGTAGTGTGTTTCTAGAATCTATTTGAGGTATTTTTGGAGGATTGTGGTGATGAAATTTTTAATGGACATTCTAAATCAAGCTGGTGAAAGTTTGGTCTAGATTTGGCTTAATTTCGAGGTGATTTACCCAAATTAAAAGTTGACCACACTCTGCTGCACTAGAAGCAATCTGCCTTCGGGAAAGGAAACTCTACTTCACGTTTTTGGTTGGATTTTGCTTAAAAGTTAAAAATTTGAACTTAATCCATTATAGGCATGATTTAGATCCTTGGAATGGTGTAATCTAAGTTAGACTTCAGTTTTTAAATGTTTTAAATTGGATCCTTAGCATTACACCACTTTCAAGTAGTATTGAAGCCTAATTTCATTCTTTATTTTGGATTTTCCTTTGAGTGATTCATGCGATGAATTGATCTTTGACATTTTATATGTTTATGTATCATGTTTTATTTGGTCTTAATTTGTTTTGGTCATTTTCTAGATCCTGTTGGATTGGATATGAATAGAGATTTTTGAAGAATGAGATTCTCACTTTAATTTTATTTTTGAAGCATGTTTGAGCTCTTATTTTTTTCAGATTTAAAAAAAGTTTTAGATCTGAAATTACATCCATTTTTTGTGGAAATGATGTTTAGAACTTGTTCTAAAAGTTTGGTGCTCAAATGGTTGAGCAAAATAGAGTCGAATTTTCCACGACCAGGTGACCAAACACACCGCCTAGCTTGGCCAACTGCTGGCCAGTGGTAATGATGTTTAGAACTTGTTTTAAAAGTTTGGTGCACAAAAATTTGAGCAAAATAGAACCAAATTTTCCATGACTAAGTGACCGAGCACACCGCCCAGCTTGGTCAAGCGCTAGCAAGTAGCGGGCGTACCATGTGCACACTTGCTATGTGGTAGCATGCCTAGCAAGGCTGGGCAGTGGCATGGTCTCAATCTAGGTAGTTTTGTGGCTCCCTTTTGTGACCAAAAGTGTATTGTTTCACACATAATGGATGCACACAAGTGTTGTACAAGCTCTTAAATCTATGTTTGAAGTATTAATGCTATCTTAAATCTTGTTAAAGTTAATCTCCAATTGTTGCAAAAATAGGATGCATAAATGTTATGCTTGTTTTTGGTTGGCCAATTAATTATTTATATGATAAGCATTAATTGTTGAAATTGAATGTCAATTCTCAATATATTTATTGTTCCTTTGGCCTTTAACATTGATTTTATTTATTTCAATTTATTGAAATGGGTTGTATTAAATGGGACTTGTAGACCTCTTGTTCTATTTTATAAAAGTTATGAGAGTAGAATCAGTAGGAATAAAATTTTCTTTCTCTTTTAAAAGTTGCAAAGAGCAAAGAAGATCCATGGAGGATTGAAGACCCATGAATGTATGGTATACACTCATATAATAGCTTAGTTTAATTAACCCACCTAAAATTAACTAAGTGATGCACCCATGGCTCTAAGTGTATAACTTGGTTAGGCTCATAGTCATCCCACCCTAGGAACATGTTAGGCGCATTTACTTATTTATGCTTTTCATATCCTATTGATATATGTAATGCATGGATTAGGATATAGAAAACCTAAATAAGAAGAAAAAATTGGTGAGATCTTGGCAAGCAAGTTTGAAATCCACTCACTTAGAATGTTTAAGTGTTTTCCAATAAAGTCAAAATGGATATAAATAAAAAGGAATTTTAATTAATCTATGCCTTCTACCAATAGTATGTGCCATGACGATGTTACCAAATTTGTGTGATGGCACTTAGTCACAGGGGTCACACTTAGGAAGAAAACTATGAGCACATACTTAGCACACAATGCAATTTTGATTTGAGGCTTCCCACACATTGGTACTTGGTCACGAGGGATGTTGTGGAGCTATTTTGGATCGAAGTTTGATTGGTAGGTTCAGGGTCCACTTGTAAGTGTTTGGAGTCTTGATTCTCACTAAAAAATATGATTTCCTGAATTCTACTAGGGGTGAAGAATTAGATAAAATAGTGGGAGAAAAACATACTTGAAAAGACGCTAAACATGTTTTCAAAATATCACTATTCAATCATATATGCTTATATTCTCTTTTATTGCCTTTTGTAGATTTGTGAAATCTTAAAACTCAAAATGGCTAAGAATCCACTCACAACAATTTTGGAACCAATAAACTAATCGAGCCCCATTTCCACAATTGGTTGAGAAACCTCAAAATAATGCTTGACTTTGAAAAGAGGACTTATACTCTTGATCAAAGTTCATCGAAAACCATTGGCAATGATACCACCAATGAGGCTCAAGAATTGTTCACGAAGTTTATGAATGATGATCTACAAACAAGGTGTCTCGTGATGGCAACTATGTCTAACGATTTGCAAAAGTCTCAAAAGCATATAAAACATACCAGTGAGATCTATGCACACCTACAAGAGTTGTATGGTGTCAAAACTAGACATGAATGGTTCGTTTTAACTAGAGAGCTCTTTAGAAGAAGAATAACTGAGGGCATGAGTGTCCATGATCACGGGTTTGAAATAATTGGTCTCATTGAAAAACTTAGATAACTTTATGTGATCATGGACAATGATCTCTATGTGGATTCGATCCTACAGCCATTGCCAAGTATGTTCGACCAATTCATCATAAACTTTAATATGCCCAAGAATGAGTTGATGATTAATGAATTAGTGAATATGTTGGTCACTGCAAAGGTAACTATGAAAAGGGAAAAGCCTTTTATGCTTGCATCCTCCTCCAAGTCCAAAGGCCTTAAAGGTCCAAGGAAATGGGGTAAGAGGAAGAAAAGTTATTTTTTAAGAGGGAATCAATCCTTGAAAGGTTTAGGGGGATCTAAGAAGAAGAAAGAGGCTAAAATTGATGTTGCATGTTTCCATTGTGGCGAAAAGGGCATTAAAGTAGAAACTGAAAGCTTATCTTGCAACCCTTGAGAAGGGTATGTACATGATTGAAGTGCATTTAATGACTAATTCTTCCTCATGGGTATTTGATACCGCATGTGGTTCTCACCTTTGTAATTCATTACAAGGGTTGGAAAGAAAGAAGAGTCTTAATAAAAGGGATATGATCCTCCATCTTGGGAATGGAGCAAAACTTGCTGCCATAGTCCAAGGTGTACTCAAGTTGGACTTAGGAGATTCTATGATTGTACTTTATCCTTGCTTCTTTGTACCAAATCTTATGAAGAATATAATTTCAATTCCCGTTTTACATAATGAAAGATATGATTTTTCTATATCTAATGGGAAATTGAAGGCATTAAAGAATGATTATTTAATTACTCAAGGTACATTGAATAACGGATTGTACATATTAGATTCACAAAAATCATTAATGCACATTCAATCAAGTAAAAGAAAGCTAGATATCGAAGAAGGTGCTATTCTATGGTGTGCAAGACTTTGGCATATCTCTAAAAATAAGATGAACAAGATATAAGCTCTCAAAGCACTAAATGTTAATGGCATTGAAGAACTTCCAACTTTCGAGTCTTGTTTGAAGGAAAAAATGACTAAGGCTCCTTTTGTAGGACAATCGGAGTGAAGCACATGTCCTTTGGATTTGATCTATATAGATGTGTACAGTCCACTAAGAGTTAGTGCATGAGATGGCTATTTTACTTTGTCACCTTCATCAATGATCACATACAATTCGGACATGTGTTTCTTATAAAGTACAAGTTCGAAGCCTTTGAAAAGTTCAAAAAATATAGGTGTGAAGTAGAAAAGCAAAAGGGACTTAATATTAAAACTCTTCAATTAGATCAAGGAGGAGAATAATTAAGTTCCAAATTCTAGGATTACTGAAAAGAGAATGGGATTCTCTCTCAATAGACTCCACCCGGCATGCTCCAACTTAATGCAGTAGCTGAAGGAGAAATTGTACCTTATTGGACATGGTATATTCCATGATGAGCTTCTCTAATGTACCTATTATAGGTTTGTATGGCACTATGGTCCAAATATTTTCACAAAAACTAAAAAGCTAGTTCACAAAAACACCCCAAGAATCAAAACATGCATGAAATTCAGATTTGGATATGGAGAATACCTTGGTGATGGCAAAAACGAAGAGCAAGAGTCGATCTCTTCCCAACAATCAAATGAACTCTTCACCAGCGCAGCAGGATCACCATCATTTTTCCCTTGGATAAACTTCTTTGTTTGGGCTGAAATTTTAACTGGAACTCCCCAACCCTTTGAATATTCTACAGTCCAAATTTCAGGTTGATCAGATCTCCAGAGGTACTCCAAGAAGATGCAAAAATTGGTTGCTAGAAACATCTCCAATAAAGAGCAAAAAGCAACCAAACTAAATTGCCTCTAATGCAAACGTCCACACACCAAATCAATGGCCTTTTATCTATAGAAAGGCTGAAAAATATGCAGAGAATGAATGTAGGAAGGCTAAGAATATTGTGGTGGAAAGAGGAGGGAGAAGAAGAGAGTGATGGGAGACTAACAACTTAGATTCTCACTACACAATATTATTAGGAGAATATTACACAAAATGTGCTCACCTCATGCTCTACTTGGCCAGCCATTCACTATACCTATATATAGGAGTGGTCACACACCTCCCACAAGGAGGTGATGCCAAGTGTCGCTTGCTTAGGTAACCACTAACTTTGTAATTAGTGAATTTAATTGAAGCATAAATTTCATCCAATGAAATGTCTTACAATTAAATTCTAATTCTTATTAAATGAACTCTTCAT
Organism: Jacaranda copaia; assembly: GCA_014898725.1. Taxonomy (NCBI): domain Eukaryota; kingdom Viridiplantae; phylum Streptophyta; class Magnoliopsida; order Lamiales; family Bignoniaceae; genus Jacaranda; species Jacaranda copaia. The sequence continues at coordinate 1,898,713 of JACGDI010002672.1, read as the reverse complement.
TTAATAATTCTCCCAAAAATTATCTCGCCAACATAATTAAATTAAATACTTTAATTTAATTAATAATTGTTTGACTTAACTCTTAAGTTAAAGCGCTTAACATTTTAAGCTAGTCAAAATTGACTCAACCTTAAATTGATTTTGACTAGTTGATAGTCATGTGATATTAATTAATTGATCTTAATTTAACTCTTAAATTAATTTGATCAATTTAACAATTAAATTAATCAAGCTAAAATGACTACAATTTTGCCTTCTCAAAAAATCGATCTTGAATTTTCTAACTCTTAGAAAATTCTCTTTTCTTCAATAGACCATGTCATTAGCTTTTGTGTGTGACCCATTAGGTTCTACCATTCATTAAACATGGACTAACAACTCCTTGTGACTTTTGGAATATCAAATATTCACCTTAGTTTAAACTCCTTTAAACCAAGCGACTTAATTCAATTAATCTCATTAATTGAAGAGTACCCATATCCATAGTTGATGTCCGACCTCAAGTCCATGGACCCCAACTAATTGGCTTAAATGAATGCTCTTAAAGAACCATTCTAGCATTATGCGCACCATGCAAATACAGTCCTTTCGTCCCAAAGAGGCTTAGGGCAACCCATCGATGTCCTATCTCATAGGATCCTATGACTTGAAAGATTTATGATCACAACCATATGAGACTTATTCCATGGTCACCACCCAATGTGTGACCAAGTCCCGTATCTTGTGTGATCTTGGGGTTTCATCCAAATGCTAGTGAAGTAAATAAAAAGCATAAGATGAAGATGGCCATATAAAAAGTATCATTCAATCAAGATTGTACCATGAGTAAAATAGTTTATAAGGCCAATCTTATTGGCTTGTAGGTCACTATTCCAATAATCTCCCACTTATCCTAAAGCCAATGTCCTATGGCCTTGAGACCCATCTTTATAAGATGTCCTTCAAGCACCTTTAGCTTTTAGGGGTTAATATAGTAGTTATGCTTTATTCTCTTCTGATGCAACTTTTATCCATTCAGTTGTCACCTCTATTAGTTGATATCATATATCAAATGATAACGTATTTAATGTGTCTAGATCACTGATGAGATCTTGACTCATGTCTCAAATTGTCTTCCAAAGACAATTGCAGGCTCATGCACACTAGATATTACATCCAACCCTTAGATAAAGTTTAAACACAAAATGGATGCGCTATATTAGAGACAAAATAGGATTGCAGTGTTCGGGCAAATTAAGCTATAAAAGAGGGGTGAACATCCACCCCTTACATCAAAGGGATGAAAACATATATAAAATAAAGTTATGCATAGTTACAAAAACGAATTAGTGGCGTCATCAATATGTGAATAAACCAACAGGAAAACATAGCCTTCAAAAGTCAATTCTGCAATTGGCAGTGGCTGAGAGCATGTGGGACCTTGACATTCCAAAAATTTGTCGCCAAAAATTGGATAATCTGCGATTTCGTAGCGTTTGAATTTCGCTAGTCCCTATCAAAATTGAAAACCCACTTCCAATTTCGTGCATGTTGCTTCCATAAAAACCTTTGAATTGCATGAACTTTGAAATTGAAGACTGACGTGGCAGATTGTTGGCAGGATCTTTGGAAACCAATTACATTCCTATGCATGCAATTCTGAAGTCAACCATAGTAGGCGAAGCTTATCCAACCACAAAATCTTTGAAGCACAAATTTGTTGAACCCGACGTGGAAACTGACGTGGCATATGATGAGCAATCACAATGTAAATCCAGATCGTTGACGGGTTAAGCACTATCCCAATTGATCACTAAACCTCAAAACTAAAAATTCTGTTCCCATTTTCCGCTGCCATCATGCTGCAAACTGTGAATTTATCAAGGCAACCATATGCAGAAGTTCTCCTTGGCAGAAAATTCATACATGTACATAATATACAACAAGCCATACTTCATTCAAAACTCTAACAGAGGCATTGATAATATATAAATTAGACAGTTTATTTGTATCTAAAATTAGGAATTTGAAGCTCATCCATTCTCAGCAAGGCAAGGACTTTTTTAGGGAGTTGACATTCCTCAAAAACAAAGCTATTAAGAACATCACAAGCCTACTTAGCAAGGAAGTTTGCAGCAGAGTTACCTTCCCTAAAGATGTGATCGAATGACACATTCATCACATGAATATAATTTCTGATTTTCCCAATAGTATGTGCAATACTACAATGATGGGGTTGTCCACTTGGTTATGAGATGAATAGCAACAAGAGCATCAGTTTCAATGATAATGTTATGAATATTCCTCTCATGGAAAATCTCTAGGCCTTTTAAGATGGCAATCAATTCAGCGAGAATATTAGAAACGTCACCAAGAGAATGCATGAAAGCAAAATTGACCCTGAAAATGTTGTCCATTAAAATACCTACTGCCCTAGCCATTTCCAGGTTATATTTTGATGCCCCATCAGTGTTTAACTTGAATTGGCTTAGGTTTGGAGGGTGTCACCACACTGGAATACATCTAGATAACTGCTGTTGGGTGAAAAAGATATTAAACATCACAGAAGTGGAGAAGTCCCCCTTCCAATGGCATGATTTGAAAAGCAAGATAGAAGGATGGGATACAGGAAACTCGGTTCACAAAATCTGATGGAAGCACATCCTCTAGTTTATGTCTACACTAATCTCCATTATCCCAAAAATAGTTCATCAAAATGGTGGAGATATGATTAGTATTGGGTAGGTTTTGAGAGAGCCTTCACCTAGCCAACAGTCATGCTAGAAAGAAACATTACCTTCACCAATAGTCCAAAAAATATGCTTCTCAGCCTCCAGTCTAATAGCACAAAGTCTCTTCTAGACATAAGAATTTTGATGAGAAACCTTAATAGTCATCGGGTGACACCCGCCATAATAACTTTTCCGCAAGAATTCAGCTCAGAGAGAAGATTGGCATGGAAATCTCCACCACATCTTGAAAAAGAAAGCTTTGATAATATCACAAAAACTTCGAACATTGATTCCTCCTTCATTGTAGGGGTAGCTATTCATGCACTACAATCTCTAATGAATCTTTTTCCTAGTTAGGGTTGAACCCCAAAAATATTTATTCAATAGTCTCTCAAGCTGAAGGATAACATTGTTAGGAGGATTCATAACTTGAAGAATGTGGATCAGAATAGACACGAGAGTGCTTTTGATTAAAGTTAATCTCCCTCTAATGGTAAGTTTGCTATGTTCCCACCCCATAAGTTTCTTTTGAATCTTAGAGAATATAAAGTTATGCATGTGGCTAGCTTGGTTACCTTTGTGAAGGGGGGCACCCAAAAATAAGAATAATAATTGTACTTGAGAAAACCTAGTGATCTTCGACATCAAATTAATCAACTCAAAAGAAGTTTTGTAAGAGATGAATGAACTCTCGGCCAAATTAATCAATTACCTCATAGCCTCTTCAAATTGAGTATAGAAGTGCATGAATAAGTGTAAGCTTTGTTGGCTAGCTTGTAAGAAAACCATAACATCATCAGCATAAGCAAGATGGCAAGCCAAATACTCCTCATACCTCATAAAACATAAATGAATATCTTCAAGGCTTCTCAAGAAAAATTCTGCAAAGATAATGAATAGGCTAAGAGAGAGGGTGTCCCCTTACCTCAAACCTCTAGAAGAGCAGAAGAAACCACAGTTCAAACCATTAACACGGACTGTGAACCAATAGTTGCTGATCAAGTTTTCAGAAGAGAAATCCAATTGTTAGGGAACCCAAATCTTTCCATAACCGTATACAAAACTTGCCAATTGACCCTATCATATGCCTTTTCCATATCAAGCTTCAACACAACATTCTCTTTGCTACGACCGAAGGCATGAATCATTTCTTGAGCTAAAAAAATATTATCTTATATAAGGCGCCCTTTAACAAATCCACTTTAGTTGGGAAAGATGATCTTAGGTAGGATGGAAGCAAGTTTGAGGCTTATAAGCTTGGAAAGGAACTTGTTGGGTGTGTTACAGAGGCTAACAGGTTTGAAGTGCTTCCAAGAAAATGGGTATCAATTTGGGGACAATGGTGATGGTGGTGGCAGTAAAGCCTTTAAGTAATGGGGAGCCTTGAAAAAAATCACAAACAACCTCCTCCACATCTGAATGAATAAGCTCCCAAAAATGTTGGAACAATTTAGCATTAAAACCATCAGAACTTGCAGCACTGTCTAGATCAATCCCAAAGACCACTTACTTGATCTCCTTGGAAGTAGGCTGGCAATCTAATGTATTTTTATCCTCATTAGAAATTAGGGTTGGGATAACATCTAATAAATTAGCCTTAGCATCTACCCTAGAGCTGGTAAGAAGCTGTTCAAAGAAAGCCATTGCAAATTTGCTAATGCTAGCTTGATCCATGAGTTTTTGACCCTGAACATGGATTTCAAAGATCCTATCATTAAGTTGTTTCTTTTTAGCCCTTCTTTGGAAAAAGCTCGTGTTTCTTTCACCCTCTTGAGCCCAATTGTAAGCAGCCCTTTGTCACCAAAAATCTTTCTTCATAGCTAGAGCTGAGGCAAGTAATGCATTGCTTTTCTTGAGGATTAATAAATTTTGAATAGAAGGAAATTCATTATAATTTCTCTCTGCCAATTCAATCGCCTTTTTGGCTTCCTTAACCTTAGAGAACACATTACCAAAGACTTCCCTGTTTCATCTCTTTAACACAACCTTCAATCTGATAAGTTTTAAGGACAATTTTAGCATCCCTTTTTCACAAATAGGAATCTTCCAACTTTTTCCAACAACAGAGTTCAAGTCATGATATCTGATCCACTTGTGTTGGAATAAAAAACTTGAAGCCCATGGAGTCTCATTAGAAGAAAAGGTAGTCAAGAGACCATTATGATTGGAGCAAGTTATGGCAAGATGAATGACCTTGGTAGAATTGAAAATTTCAGTCCATTCTGAAATAAAGACCCTATCAAGCCATTCCCAAATAGATGATTTATCTGTCTAGGTAAAAGGGGATCCTTCAAAGCTGACATCCTCAAGACCATAGTCCATGATCATGTCATTACAATCCTCCATTGTAGCTTCATCAAGGGGCACTCCTCCTTTTTTCTCCCCAGTATTCAAACAATTGTTGAAATCTCCTCCTACAAGCCATGGGAGTTAGGACTCAAAAACACACCAAAGATCATCCCAAAGAGATTGACGACCAAGTTTGAAGCATTTTGCATACACCAAAGAGCACATGATATTAGAAGACCAGACAGTAAAAAAACTCCAGGCATGAAGTACCTAATCCGAATCAAATAGAATTTCCACTTCAAGTGAAGAATCATATAAAATCCAAATTTTATTGTTGACATTACCATAACCACTGTTCAGACCCAATCTTCGAGGCATGAAGTTGATGTCTAATACAATTTTAGGCTTAATAATGACAAGTAATTAATTCTTTTTTCTCTAACTTCCTCATGGACCATTCTCTGAGTGAAATCATTCCCAATACCCCTCACGTTCCATATCAAAAATGAAGTCATCAAACAATTAAGGAGGGTTTCAGCCTATCAGATTTTTGGCTAATAATTTAGTCCTTCCTAGCAGTTGCATGCAAAGATGAACTAGTGGATTTCAATTCGGTGATTCTTTGCCTGTTCTGTGTATCTTGAAAAACATTGAAATTTGGGATGTTTTGTGGTTTGGAAGCTTCTGAGGAGGGTTGAGCATAGGTAGCTTGTAGAGCTGAGGTTTTAGTTTTTTGTTTATTTTTCTTTCAGGTAGCTTTTTGGGTTGAGAGGCTAGGGATTTTATTTTGGCTTGCATATGGGTTTGTTGAACAAAGTTTTTGTTACAGGTAGGGTCAGTTTCAATAGAAGGAGAGCTGGGCATAATAGTCAGAGTTTCAAACTCAGAAAGTACATTATTCTCTGTTACAGTTTTCGGTTCAGATTTTTCAACATACATATAATGATTCATCAATTCTACTTTGCTAAGAGACGTATTTTCAATAGACAATTCAAGCTGAGACACATTTTCAATAGAGATATCAGGTTCCAGAATGTTCAAAGGATCAACAGAAAATTCTGACCATAAAACCAAAGGCACAGCATCTAAATCAACAATTGAATCAGAATCCTCATCATTAGCAACATCATTAACATTCACCACTATTTCCATGTGACTCCCAACTTCATTTACCGTATAGGACCTAAAATAGATAGCATTATCATGAGATGAAATAATATCCACATCACGGTGAGCAAGATCAACATCAACCACTACTCGTTGACTTTGAGATTTTCCTAACATGAATGCATGAGGGATAAGGGAGTGAGGACGCAATCAGGAATCAATTGCAAATTATCAAATTTTAAATAAGAACTTAACTCCTTGTTCAATTCAACAACAGTCTGATGTCTATTAGTTTTAGAGTTCCTCATTGCAGTTTCTATGAAGTCCCACCTGAATCGGCTTTGACATTGTAGGAATTTTCTGCTTTTTCGCCTATGAAATACCACTTGTTTTAGTTTTAACAAAATATAATTGCTTAGTCAATTTCTTTTATTTTTTGGAGATGTTCTCGTACACCAATTTGATCGTGAAAGAGTAAGAGTCTTGAATTAGCCCAAACTCTCCAAGTATCTACTTCGCCAAATCAATCTCTATGCATATTCTTGCGAAACTGATCCTTTCTCTTTTCAACATGAGTTTTTCTATTTTGATAGGAATTCCTATGGCTTTAGCAATAAACTATAAAGCTCTGTGATTAATAAATAAATGGTAAGCCCTTGAATACACACCCATACTGGTGCCACCGAAGGCTCCATGTTGAGATCAAAATTTGAAGAATATCGCAGCATTCTCATAGAGAAACCTCCAATGGTCCACTCTTTTCTAAGACGAATGGTAGAAAAATCTGTAGCATTATCCAAAACAAAAAGGATATGCTTTTGATTTAAGAACCTAATAGCAAAACTCCTAGATAATTTTATGGATTCAAGATGATTAAGAACTATTTGGTATTTAGGTAACCCAAACAAAACTTCCCAATAAGAGAAAACTTGAAGTCTTCTGAAAATTCCTCAAAATGGGCTTAGAGAATGAAATTGATGTTTTACCATGAGAGACCGAGATACTGCCAGCTTTGGGGGGAGAAAAATAAAAAGAAATGGACGAGGCAGATGAGGAACACAAAAGGGGATTGGAGCAAGCGTTCCTAATGGCATTGCAAAATGAGGGACGAGGCAGAGATTGAAGAGGAAAAGATGAAAAAGAAATAGGTTTTGGGGAAGGAGACGCAACTAAAAGGTTGGGCAGAGGAGAAGATGAGATGGGTGACAAAGGAGAAAGGTACAAAGAAGAGGAATAAATAGTGAGCGAGCTAAAAAAAAAAGAAGGGAAAACTAGGTCTAGTGAAAGAGCGAGAGGAAAAGAGGCTGAGGGGAAGGGGAAAATCATTAAGCATAGGGAAAAGGGAAAGGCTAGCCGCCAGAGACGGTGGTTGGGAAGAGAGACAGTGAGTCAAACAATGGGGAAAGCTAAAAGAGATAATAAATCAAAAAGAAGGAAAATAACCAAAAAAGGAAAACGATGCGGAAAGGTAGAGAGAAAATGGTGGGCATGCTAAAATTCTCTCACAAAATGCCAAACTCTCTAATCTTTCTTCTGAATTCTAAAGTTTTTATCCAAACACCTTCCTTTGTGGTATCCAAAACCACAAAGTATTTCATCTTAGTGGTTATCTAGGCCATGGTGTCTAATTGGAACTCTTTCAACACACCATGCCACCATTAAGGCAAAACATGTATCCAAAAGTCGATATTAGGTCATCTACATTGAATTAAAAACTAATATCCAAAAACTCCATGAGTTTCAATTCTCCATTGTTATATACTAAAAACAAGTCTTTAGTCTTTCTTAAGGATTATTTTTATAGCTATCCAGTGACTCTCACCGGGATTGGATTGGAACCTACTCATCATGCTTAGTGAGTGTACCACATCCAGTCTAGTACATAGAACTACATACATTATGCTTCCAATAGTAGAGGCATAAGGTGTGTGAGACATTCTTTGTTTCTCTTCCTAAGTTTTAGGGGCCATAGACTTCAAGAGATGAATGCCATGTCCCATGAAAAGTAATCCTCTCTTGGATTCTTTCATACTAAACCTCATTGGTATTTTATCAATGTACATGGTTTGGAAAAGCCTCAGCATCCTCTTTGATCTATCTCTATGTATACATATTCCCAATATGTAGGATGCTTCTCACAAATCCTTTATGGAGAATTGTGTAGATAACCATGCTTTTTAGTACACTCTGACATTCATACCTTATTCTTAATGAGAAAGATGTCATTGACATAAAACATAATAAACTATATACTACTCCCACTAGCCTCTTTCACACATTTGGTTCATACATATTTTTAACAAAGCCAAACATTTAGCTAATCAAAATGCATGTTCTAAGTTTGGGACACTTGTTTGAGTCCATAAATGGATCTCCGGAGTTTGCAAACTTTTTGCTCACTCCCTTTGGATGTAAAACCTTGTGGTTGCTCCATATAAATCCTTTCTTTGATGTCTCCATTGAGAAAAGCAATTTTTACATCCATTTGCCCCATCTCATAATCATAATATGTAGCTATGGCAAGTAGAATCCGAATGAACTCAGGCATAGCGATTGGTGAAAAAGTTTCCTCAAAATCAATACTGGATCTTTGAGTGTAAGCTTTTGCCAGTACTCACACCTTAAAAGTCACCACTTCTCCATCTACCCCAAGCTTTTGCTTATAGATCTACTTACAACCAAGGGAAACTATTCCCTTTGATGGATCTACCAAAGTCCACACTTTGTTTGAGACATGGAGTTCATTTCGGATCTCATGACTTCAAACCAACATCCCAAATCTATGTCCAACATAGCTTCCTCATAGGTTTTCATATCTTTATCCGATTGACCTATCTCATGAAGAAATTCGAACCTTTTAGGTTGCTTCTTGATCCAGTCCGACTTTCTCAGAGGTTGTGTGTGAGGCTTTTTGATATTTATTTATTTCTACTACTTGTGGGATTTATTGATCTTCTTGAACTTCACTAAGTTGAATTACAATGCCTTTTCTATCTTATAGAAATTTTTTTTTCCAAAAAGGCCACATTCATCAAACACATTTTATTTCGTGGGATCATAAAAGTAATAACCCATAGACTCTCTTGGGTATCTCACAAATTTGCACAAGGTGGATCTACTATCCAACTTATCTCCCACTATCCATCTCATGTAGGAGAGAGATCCCCAAATTCTTAGATAGTGGTAAGAGGGTGCTTCGCCATGCCATATCTCATATGGTATTTTTGGCACCAACTTTAAAGGTACTACTCTTAGTAATTTCAATGTCATCATTAAGGCATATCCTTAGAAGGATACATGCACATTGAAGAAGCTCATTATGGAACGTTCCATGTCCAACAAGGTACAATGTCTCCTCTCAGTTACTCTATTATGTTGGGGTGTGCTTGATAGAGTCCATTGAGAGAGAATCCCATCTCTTTTAAATAATCCAAGAATTCAGTACTCAAGCATTCACCCCCTTGATCTGATTAAAGGGCTTTAATACTAAGTCCCATTCGCTTTTCTACTTCGTTGTTGTACTCTTTGAACTTTTCAAAGGTCATGAACTTGTACTTCATAAGATACATATGTCCGAACTGACTATAATCATTGGTGAAGGTGATGAAGTAAAAATAGCCTCCTCTCCTACTAACTCTTAGTGAACCACAAACATCTATATGGATTGAATACAAAGGATTTGTGGAGTGCTCCATTTATCCTACAAAAGAAGCCTTTGTCACTTTTCCCTTCAAACAAGATCACAAGTAGGAAGGTCCTCAATGCTACTAACATTTAATGCTTTGAGAGCTTCTATCTTGTTCATCCTATTTTTGGAGATATGCCATGTCATAACATGGCATCTTCATGGATATTCAATTTTCTTACTTAGTTGAAAGTGTATTAATGATGGTTAAGAATCCAATATGTACAATCCTTTGTTAAGTGTGCCATGAGCAATTAAAGAACCCTTTTTTTAATACCTTCAATCTCCTATTGGATATAGAAGGATCAAATCCTTCACTATTCAAAATAGGAATTGGAATAATGTTCTCAACAATATATAGTACGTCATAACAAAGGTCCAATACAAGTATAGAGTTCTCTAAGCCTAACTTATTGTATGCCTTTGGCTTTGGACACAACTCTTGCTCCTTAGCCAAGGCGATGGATCATATCCACATCACTTGGTTCTATTTTTCATTCTATTCTTTATAACAACTTACAAAGAAAAGAACCACATGCAATATCATTTATCCATGAGGAAGAATTTAACCTGAATGCACTTCAATAAAGTACATACCCTTTTTTAAAGGTTGAAAGGTATTCCTTGCATTTGCAATAGTACTTCCAATGGCCTATTTTGCCCAAGTAGAAACAAATAATTTAGACTATATCCTCTATGATCTTCTTGACTCCTCTAGATGCCTTTAATAGTTGTTTTCCCATAAAGGAAAAACATTTCTTTCTTTTACCTCTATTTCTAGCACCCCATTGGCCCATAGACTTGGAAGAGGAAACAAGTTTCAAAGGTTTGCCCTTATCGTGGTATTTTCCTTCTAGATCAACGCTTTGATCAATAAAATTTGGCAAGGATGTGAGGATAAAATCCTCATGGAGATCATTGTCTATCACTATGTCCAAGTAAAAAGGCTTCTCATAGCCTAATCATCTTTAGACCACAGTCGATGACACATGACTTCCCATCCATCCTAGCTTGAAAAGTTTCCTTTGATAACATAAACTTCTCATACCTCGTTTGCTTTGCAACTCTTTGTAAATTTTAACCAAGGTACTATTCATGTATCCTTGAGACTTTTAAAACTTGTAGATGCCATCATGAGAGTAAGGGATGGGATGATCCTAAGTCCAATTTATGAACTTTTCATGTGTCTCTAGATCTACATTAATCCCAAAGGGATTAGGAATACCATGATATAGGACCTATATCTACTTTTAGGAATCTAGAACGATTTTTGAGGTTAAGTGAATCATGGAAGTTTAGCCCGATTGGTTTATTAGTTTTCAAAATAGCATTGAGTGAAATTATAAGCTATTCTTTAGATTTCATACATCATCAAAAGCAGAAAAGAGAATATAAGCACGTGATTGAATTTGATATATAAAAAAAATATATTCATAGTCTTTCAAGCATGTTTTTCTCCTACTATTTTATTAAATTCTTCACCCCTAAGAAGAATTAGGGAAATAAAATTTCCTAGTGAGAATCAAGACCCTAATGACTTGCTAATGAACCCCTGTGACTAAGTCCCATCCATGAGCAATCAAAGGGTAAGTAATTTTTGCTAATTACATCTTATGCAACTCTTTAGATATTTTACCTCACTTTTCATATAAGCCCACATGACCGTGTGCCATCTATACTACTAAGTGTTAAGTCCAACCCACCAATCATACTTTGATTCAAGATGGCCTCACAACATCCCCAATAATAGCACTTAGTGTATGCTCACAACTTTCCTCCTAAGTGCGAACCCCATGATCGAGTGCCATCACACAAAATCAGTAGCATCGTCATAGAATACACTATTGGTGGAAGGCTTAGATTAATTAAAAATCTTTTAATTTGTATCCATTTTGACTTAATATTTGAAAACACTTAGACATTCTAAGCAGAGGATTTTGCTTGCACAAATTTCATCATTTTATCTTCTTATTTAGGTTCTCTATATTCTAATTATGCATTTCATATATCAATAGGATATGGAAAGCATAAATAAGTAAATAGCCTTGCAAGCTCTTAGGATGGGATGACCATGAGCCTAACCGAGTGATGCACTTAGAGCCATGGCCGCATCACTCAGTTGATTTGAAGTGGGCTGAATTAAACAAAGCTATTACATAAGTCTATCCCATACATTCATGGGTCTTCAAATGGCCTTCATGCCTCCATAGGACTCATTACTTCATGCAACATTTACATAAATGAAAATCCTCATTCCTAATGGTTCTACCCTCATAACTTTTATAAGAAAGAACAAGAGGCATGCAAACCCCAATTAATACAACCCATTTCAACAATTGAAATAAATAAAATCAATATTAGAGGCTCATGATCATGTCCATTCATTCATCATTCACTCAACTTTCAATTCCAATAATTAAGTGCTAATCAAATTAACAAATAATTGGTCATGCAAAAACAAGCATAATATTTATGCATCATATTTTTGCCATATTTTGAGATCAACTTAAACAAGTTTTAAAAGCAACTAAATGTGTCCAACATATTTTTGAGAGTTTACACAACATTTATGCAACCATTATGTGCGTTTCAACACCACCTTGGTCACTAAAGAAATCTAAAAAGCTCAAAATTCACTCAAGACCAAATAGGGCATTGCTGGCCGACCAAGCTCAAGGTTGGGCAGCAACCAATTGTTCACAACCTTGCCTAGAGCTGCCAACTACTGGCAGCACCCCTATTTTGGGGTTAAGTGCGAATCAAGCCCTTTTTTGCTCAACTTTTGTGCACCAAGATTTTTAGAACAACTTATAAACATAAACACACACAATATGGATAAATATTTCAGATTAAAACACCTTTTAAAACTGAAATGTCAAGTGCCCAAAGATGCTTGAAAAATAAGTTTGAGCAAGAATTATATTCTTCAAAAATCTCCAATTATATCCAATCTAATTGGACCCAAAAATGACCAAACAACTTAAGGCCATTCATAACATGCCATATTAGAATATAACATTCACCAATGCCAAATCAAAATTTAACATCAAAAAATAGAATCAAAACATGTCCATGATATGATTTAACAATTAAAGCACACAATAGCATGATTCAATCCATCAATCAAGAAGCCACAAGCAAGATCATCCATACACTCCAACCCATCATATGGACCGAGTACATGGTGATTTGTACCATTTATTCATAAAAACTAATCATCCAAGCCAAGCAAAATTTAAATCCATGCATGAATATAGCTTTGATACCATGTAGGTTTGTGTGGCAACATGGTCCAAATATTTTCACAAAAATTGAAAAACTAGTCCACACAAACACCTCAAGGATCAAAATATTCATGAAATTCATATTTGGATATGGAAAATACTTTGGTCATGGCAAAAACGAAAAGCAAGAGTCAAACTCTTCCCAACCAACAAATGGGCTCTTCATCAGCGCAGCAAGATCACCACCATTTTTCCCTTGGATATACTTATCCATTTGGGCTGAAATTTTAACTAGAAATCCCAAACCATTACAAGATTCTATTTTCCAAATTTTAGGCTGATTAGAACTCCGTAGCTACTCCAAGAAGAGGCAAAAATTGGCTACCAAAAATAGCTCTAGTCAAGAGCAAAAAGCAACCAAACTAGATTGCCATTCTAATGCAAACGTCCACACACCAAATTAATGGCCTATTCTATACAAAAATGCTGGAATATCTGCAGAGAGAGAGAGGAGAGAATGTTGTGGTGGAAGGAGGAGGGAAAAGGAGAGTGATGGGAGACTAACAACTTAGATTACCACTACACAGTATTATTGGGAGAATATCACACAAAATGCGCTCACCTCATTCATACTAAAGTCAGCCACTCACTATATCTATATATAGAAGTGGTCACACACCTCCTTCAAGGAGGTGATGCCAAGGTGTCCCTTGCTTAAGTGGCCACTAACTTTGTGATTAGTAAATTTAATTCAAGCACAAATTTCATCTAATGAAATGTCTTACAATTAAATTATAATTCTTATTAAATGAACACTTCATTTAATAATTCTCCCAAAAATTATCTCCCTAACTTAATTAAATTAAACACTTTAATGTAATTAATAATCATTTGATTTAACTCTTATTAAGTCAAAGCACTTAACATTTTAAGTTAGTCAAAATTAACTTAACTCTTAAGTTAATTTTGACCAATTGATAGTCATGTGACATCAAATAATTAACTTTTAATTAATTGATCTTAATTTAACTCTTAAATTAATTTGACCAATTTAACAATTAAATTGATCAAGCTAAAATGACTACAATTTTGCCTCCTCCAAAAATCAGTCTTGAATTTTCTAACTCTTAGAAAATTCTCTTTCCTTCAATAGACAATGTCATTGGCTTTTGTGTGCAACCCATTAGGTTCTACCATTCATTGGACTTGGACTCACAACTCCTTGTAACTTTTCAAATGTCAAATATTCACCTTAGTTTAAACTCCTTTAAACTAAGTGACTTAATTCAATTAATCACATTAATTGAAGAGTCCCCAATCTCCATGGTTGATGTCCAACCTCAAGCCCATGGAACCTAACTAATTGGCTGAAATGAATGCTCTTGAAAAACCATTCTAGCATTATGCGTACTATGCAAATATGGTCCTTCCATCTCCTATCTCTCAAAAGAGGCCTAAGGCAATATATTTGTTGGCTCCCTAATAGCCTCGATGCTATTCTTAATGCTCAATTCTCTTTGTGACCTTATCTTTGGAAATGCCTTCCCAAATTATCACATCACCTTGCGTAAGGATTTCTTGGAATCAATCATTACAGAACATATAGGAGATGCACTTGCCCTTCATAAAAATGATGAGTTGGATTCCATTTTGGATCTCACAAACCTCTATGCTAAGAAGCTCATACCCAATCTCAACCTAAAAGACCCACTAGGTGGTCAAGAAAGATTCAAAGTATGAGGATCAAACACAAGGTTACCATGGACCCTTAGGTCAGTGGATGAATAATGTGCATTAGCATAAGTAGAAGAATTGGCGACCACCGACTTGTCACTACAACTATCTAATGGATTCTCTGGTGGGTCTTCAATGTCTTGTTCTCTAACAAGCACCCACTAACATACACTCATATCTCACACAGTTGTTCATGGAATGGAGCAATTTTCAACCCTTGAATTTATGCATCATTAGTGCAAGTCTATCTGGATCTTAGATGCCCTGTCTCATAAGATCTTATAACTTGAAAGATTTAAAATCATGATCACGTGAGACTTATTCCATGATCACCACCCAATACGTAACCAAGTCCCATAATCTTGTGTGATATAGGGGCTTCATCCAAATGCTAGTGAAGTAAATAAAGAGCATAAGATGAAGATGGCCATACAAAGAATATCATTCAATCCAGACTGTACCATGAGTGAAATAGTTTACAACGCTAATCTCATTGGCTTGCAAGGCATTATTCTAACACCTATACCCTTTTAGAGATTCGCCTTAAAAATAGCCACAAGGCTACTAAATATAGTACCCTCTACGGTCGTGCTAAAAATGCCATATAAGATATGGTATGGCGAAGAATTCTCTTACCATTTCTTAGAGCTTTGGGGGTCTCCTACATACGTGAAGAGGTTAGTGGGAGATAAGTTGGATAGTCAATCCTCCTTGTACAAATTTGTTGGATACCCTGGAGAGTCTATAGGTTATTATTTCTATGAACCATTGAAACAAAAAGTGTTTGTCTTGAGGAATGCCACCTTTTTGGAAAACAAATTTCAATTAAATAGAAAAGGCATTATTGTTGAGCTTAATTAAGTTCAAGATAATCAAAAAATCTCACAAACGGTGGAAATAAGTGAGTTACAAGAGCCTTGTACACAACCTCTGAGAAGGTCGAACTGAATCAAGAAACAACCTGAAAGGTTTAGATTTCTTCATAAAATGGGCCAAGTGGATATAGTTCCAAAGACCTATTAGAAAGTTATGTTGAAACATAGATTCGTGAAATTGGCTTGAAGCCATGAGATCCGAAATGGACTCCATGCACTCCAATAAAGTCGATAGAGAGTTTATGATCTTTAAGGCGTGACTAGTGTCAAAAGATTATACTCAAAGACTTGGTATTGATTTTGAGGAAACCTTTTTACCATTTGCAATGCGTAAGTCCATTCGTATTCTATTAGCCATAGCCGTATATTTTGACTATGAGATATAGCAAATAGATGTGAAAATTGCCTTCCTCAATGGCAACATTGAAGAAAAAATCTATATGGAGCAACCACATGGTTTTACATCTGAAGGGAATGAGCAAAAGGTTTGCAAACTTTAGAGATCCATTTATGGACTCAAGCAAGTGTCTTGAAGTTGGAACATACATTTTGATAATGCAGTCAAATTGTTTGGCTTTATCAAAAATATGTATGAACCTTGTGTGTATACGAAGGCATGTGGAAATAGTATACAGTTTATTGTACTTTATGTCATTGACATCCTTTTCATTGGGAATGAGATAGGTATGTTAGAGTGTAATAAAGCATGGTTGTCTACTCAATTCTCCATGAAGGATTTGGGAGAAGCATCCTACTTATTAGGAATACCTATCTATAGAGATAGATTGAAGAGGATGTTAGGGCTATCCCAAACCATGTAATTGATAAAATACTAAAATGGTTTAGGATGGAAGAATCCAAGAAAGGATATCTTTCAATGGGACATGGTATTTGTCTCTCTAAGTCTATGGCCTTGAAGACTAAGGCAGAGAGACAAAAGATGTCGATATACCTTATGTGTTTGCTATAAGGAGCATAATGTATGCAGTTCAAGGTACAAGATCAGATGTGGCACATGCTTTAAGTGTTATGAGCATATTCCTATCTAATCTTGGTGAGAGTCATTGGATGGCCATAAAAATGATCCTTAAGTACTTAAGAAGGACTAAGGAATTTTTTTTTAGTATACGACAATGGGGAATTGAAACCCAAGGAGTTTTTGAATTCAAGTTTCCAATATGATGTAGATGACTTGAGATCCACTTCAAGATTTATATTTTACCTTAATGGCAATGTGGTGAGTTGGAAGAGTTTCAAACAAGACGCCATGGCTGACTCAACCATTGAGGCAAAATATATTGTGAATTCAAAAGTTGCCAAGAAAGGTGTTTGGATAAAAAACGTCATCTAAAAATTGGATATGGTGCCCAACATGTCTAAGCCTGTAGTTATCTTTTGTGACAACAATGATATGGTTGCACAAGCTAAGGAGCCAAGATCTCATTAGCAATCTAAGCATATTTTGAGGTGATACCATTTGTTTTGGGAGATCATAAGTAGAGGCGACATTTAAGTGGAAAGAGTTGCCTAAAAAGAGAATATAGCAAATCCACTGACTAAACCCCCATTGCAAAAGGTCGTTGAAGGACATCTTATGATGATGAGTCTCAAGACTATAGGGAATTGGCTTTACGGCAAGTGGGAGATTGTTGGAATAATGCCCCACAAGCTAATTAGATTAGCATGTGAACTATTTCATTTGTGATACAGTTTTTGTTGAATGATATTTCTTATAAATTGCCATTTTTATCTTATGCTTTTGTTACTTCACTGGCATATGGTTGAAGCCCCTAGATCACACAAGACTATAAGACTTGGTCACATATTGGG
This sequence comes from Jacaranda copaia, assembly GCA_014898725.1. NCBI lineage: Eukaryota > Viridiplantae > Streptophyta > Magnoliopsida > Lamiales > Bignoniaceae > Jacaranda > Jacaranda copaia. Next base: position 1,881,258 of record JACGDI010002672.1, on the reverse strand, counting down.
TGGTGATCATGGAATAAGTCTTACACGGTTACAATCTTAAAAATCCCAAGTTATAGAATCTTATGAGACAGGGCATCTAAGGTTTGGATAGACTTGCGCTAACGATGTATAATTTAAGGGTTGGATGTTGCTCCATTCCATGAGCAAATCGTATGTGATATGGGTACATGTTAGTAAGTTTTTGTTACAGAACAAGGTGGGTGCATATTAGTGGGTTTCTGTTACAAAACAAGGCATTAAGGACCTACCCAAAGAATCCACTAGATTGCCGTAGTAGCAAGTCAGTAGTGGCTAGTTCTTTAGCTTATGCTAGTACATATAATTAGTCCTTCGACTTGAGGATCCATTGTAACTTATGTTTAGGTCCTCATGCTTTGACTCCACCTTGGCCACTTAGCGGGTATTCTAGAGGTGATTGGATATGAACTACTTAAACATAGAGGTTTATAAGATCAAAGATAAGATCTGACTCCTCATTTTTGTGAAGGGTGAGTGCATCTCCTATATGTTCTATGATAATCAATTCCAAAGGGTCCTTGGCCAAGGAAGTGTGACAATTTGGAAAAAGGGATTTGCAAAGAAGAGGTGGCAAATCAAAATTGAACATTAAGAATAGATGCACAGTATTGAGGCTATTGAGGAGCCAACAAATGTCTTGCCCTAGTCCTCTTTCATGGAGATAAGAGATGGAAGGATTGTATTTATATGCTATGCGTAGAGCTAGAATGGTTCACCAAAAGCATCATTCAACCAATTATTGGGCTCCATGGGCTAAAGGTTGGACATCAACCATGGAGATTGAGTACTCTTCAATTAATAGAGATTAATTGAATTAAATTGGTTAGTTTAAAGGAGTTTAAACTAACATGAATATATGAAATTTTAAAGTCACAAATGTTGTGAGCCCTTTTCTAATGAGTGATAGAATTTAATGGGTCACACAAAAGCGAATCGGCAACCCTAAATATTGAGGGGAATCTTCTAAGTGTTAGAAGGATTCCACGGTGGCCAAAAAGTGAGGGAATTGGTTGGTGCAATATTTAGTCATCTTGGCTTGATCAATTTAATTGTTAAATTGATCTAATTAATTTAAGGAGTTAAATTAATGCCAATTAAATTTAGTGTTAATTTAATTTGGTTCCTCATGATTATCAATTGGTCAAGTTAACTTAAGGTGTTGAGTTAACAAAAATCTAGTTGATTTCAAGGTTAGGTCAAGTTTAATTAAATTGAAGTGTTTAATTTAATTAAAATGAAGAATTTATTTCGGAGGGAGAATTCAAATGAAATGTTCATTTGGTGCTCAATTATAATTTAATTAGGTAGACATTTCATGAGATGAACTGTAGATTCCAAATTAAATTCAAATTCAACACAAATTAACATACAACTTCCAAGATGCATGAAAGTTGGCAAGCTTAGGTGGCACCCCCACCCATCTCCGCTCTATATAGATATGGAATAGGGGGCAACCAGCACTAAGAAATTCACACATTTTGTGCATCTAAAATTTAGATCCAAAATTCCCTCCAAAAGTAATTCTCTCATGAGTTGAGACTTCACTCTCTTCTTCACCTCCCTCACCATTTTCAGCCTCCTACCAGCTCTTTTTCTCCTTGATTTTTGCAGTTAAATTGAGGAGAAAAGAATTGTCAATTGGTGGGTGGACTTTGACATTAAAGCCAAGACAAATTTCAGATTGCTTGCTTTGGTGATCCTCTGTTCAAGCAGTGTGTTTTTAGAATCTTTGCGAGGTCTCTCCAAAGAATTTTGGTGCTGAAATTTTTACTGGATATTTTCCATCGAGTTGGTGAAATGTTAGTCCATTTTTAGATTGAATTTGAGGTGATTTGCCTGATCAAAAGTTGATCACACTCTACTGCACTGGAAACAGTTTGCCTTAGGGAAAGAAAGCTCTACTTCGAGTTTTTGGTTGGATTTTGCTTGAAAGGTAATAATATGACCTTAGTTAGTTATATAGGCATGATTTAGATCCTTGGATTAGTGTAATCTAAGTTTGATTTCAGTTTTAAAATATTTTAAATTGCATCCTTAGCACCACAACTCTTTCAAGTTTAGTGTAGTTTGTTGTGCTTTATGTCGATGACATCCTTCTCATTGGGAATGAAATAGGAATGTTAGAGTGTACAAAGGTATGGTTATCTATACAATTTTCCATGAAGGATTGGGAGAAAAATCCAATGCACTAGGAATATATATCTATAGAAATAGATCTAGAAGGATGTTAGGATTTTCCCAAACCCCATATATTGACAAAATACTAAAGAAGTTTAGTATAGAAGAATCCAAGAATGGATTCCTTCCCATAGGACATGGCATTCGTCATTCAAAGTCTATGGCCCCTTAGACTGAGAAAGAGAAACGAAGAATGTCTCACATACCTTACACCTCCACCATTGGAAGCATAATGTATGTAGTTCAATATAAAAGATCAAATGTGGCACACTCGTTAAGTGTTACGAGTAGGTTCTAATCTAATCTCGATAAGAGTCACTAGTTGGCTATGAAAATAATCCTCAAGTACTTGAGAAGGACTAAGGACTTGTTTTTAGTATATAGTAATGGAGAATCAAAACTCAAAGGGTTTTCAAATTATGGTTTTCAATCCAATATAAATAACCTCAAATCCACTTCTGGATTTATATTTTGCCTTAATGGAAACGTGGTGAGTTAGAAGAGTTCTAAACAAGACACCATGGCTTACTTGACCACTAAAGCAGAATATATTGCAAATTCAGAAGCTATAAATGAAGGTGTTTAGATGAAAAACTTCATTCATGAGTTGAATGTAGTGCCTAGCATTGCTGAGCTAGTAGTTGTCTTTTTTGACAACAATGGGGCAGCAGTGCAAGCTAAAGAGCCAAGATCTTATTAGTGATCCAAGCACATCTTGAGGCAATATCATTTGATCTAGGAGATCATTGATAGAGGCAACACCCAAGTGGAGAGAGCTATCTCAATAGGGAGCATAGTAGATCCACTGACTAAACCCCTAATGTAAAAGGTCATTGAAGGACATCTAGTGAAGATGGGTCTCAAGGCCATGGGGCATTGGTTTTAGGGTAAGTGGGATATTGTTAGAACAATGCCTTGCAAGCCAATAGGATTGGTTTTGTAAAAGCTATTTCCTTGTAGAACAATCTTGATTGAATAACACTTCTTATTAGCCACTTTCATATTATGTTTTGTTACACTTCACTCACATTTGGATGAAGCCCTTAAATCACATAAGACTATAGGACTTAGTTCAGTGACCATGGAATAAATCTTGCATGGTCATGATCTAAAATCTTTCAAGTCATAGGATCTTAAAAATGGGGCATTTAAGATTTGAATAGACTTGCACTAACGATACATAAACCAAGAGTTGGATATTGCTCTGTTCCATGAGCAATTGTATGAAATACAGGTACATGATAGTGGATGTTTGTTCAAGGACAACGCACTAGAGACCCACTAGAAAATCTATTAGACAGCCATAATGGCTAATTCTCTTGCTTACACCAGTACATATTATTAGTCCTTTGACCTAAGGATCTATGGTAATCTTGTGTTCAGTCCTCATACTTTAACTCTTTCTTGACCACTTAGCAGGTCGTTCAGGTTGAGATTGGGTATGAGCTACTTGGTATAGAGATTTGTGAGATCCAAAAAGAAATTTGACTTTTGGCTTTTGTGAAGCACAAGTGCATCTCTTATATATTCTATAATGATTGATTCCCATAAATCCATGTGCAATGTGGTGTGACAATTTGAAAATTGAGTTTTCTAAAGATGAGGTAACATAAAGGGATTGAACATTGAGAATAAAGATATAATATCAAGGCTATTAGAGACCCGGCAAATATCTTGCCATAGGCCTCTTTTGGGAGATAAGAAATAAAAGGATCATATTTGCATGGTACACGTAGAGCTATGATGGTTCTCCAAAATATTTATTTAAGCCAATTAGTTGAACTCCATGGACTTGATGTTGGACATCGACCATGGTGATTGGGTACTCTTCAATTAATGAAATTAATTAAATTGAGCCGTTTAGTTTAAAAGGAGTTTTAAACTAAAATGAATATAAAATTTTTAAATGTCACAAGTAGTTATAAGGCCATGTCCAATGAATGATAAAACCTACCGGGTTAGACACAAAAGTCAATTAGCTTCCTAATTGATGGAGAAAATTTTCTAAGTGTTAGTAAACTAACTCCTAATGGACCAATTTTATGGTGCCAATTTTAAAGGTCATTTTTTTGCTTGATTAATTTAAGTGTTAACTTAACTAATTAATTTAAGGAGTTAAATTAGATCAATAATTATGGAGTTAATTATTTGCTTCCACATAACCATCAATTGGTCAAGTTAACTTAAAGAGTTGAGTTAGCAAATTGAGCTTAAGAGTTAAACTAGTTTGACTTAAGAGTTAAGTCAAAGGTTAATTTATTAAATTAAACTGTTTAATTTAATTAATTGGAAGAATGAATTTTGGAGGGAAAATTCAAATGTGATTTGAAATTCTAGCTTTTCAACTTGGCAAGCATGTGGCTACCCACCCCCCTTGAAGAAGGTGTGATGCCAAGTTGGGATCACACCATTCTCCCACTATATATAGATATAGAGGTGAGGAAATTCAACAATTCACAGCTTTTTGAAGGTTTGGATTCTTTCACAATTCCCTCCAAAACCTCTTGCATGCATTGCATTCATGTGTTGAAATCTTTGTTTTCCTTGTCTTCTTCCGTACATAAAATTAGCCTCCACCATAGTCTATCTCCTTCCTTATTCCAACTTATAGGATGGAGATTTTGTATGATTTAATTGGTTTGTAGATCATAATAATAGAGGCAAATATGAGAGTTTGCTTGATTTGGAGATCAACCTGTACAGAGTTCGATTTGGAGATTTTCTCTAGGGAATTCTAGAATTCTTTTTTATCCAAATTTTTTACAATGAGTTCTTCAAGGCATTTAGAAATTCCAGTAATTGTTTCAGAATTTTTGGAGGAGTTTTGATTGGGCCATTTTTGCACTCTTCCAACTACGCTAATAGCAGGTAGTTTCTGGAATTGTAAAGAGTTCATATGTCTCTCATTGGATGTTGCTTTTCAAGGTAATGCTCTATATAAATTTGAATCCCTAACATGATTTGATCCTTGGTATGCTTCTAGGCACTAGTTATTTTATGCTTTTGAAATTTGGATATTTGGATTCTAGTGCCTTACTTGCTTTCAGTTATTTGGATGATTTATCTTCCATGCTTTATCTTGATTTCAAATGTTTGCACATTGTTGTGAGCTTATGCAATTTGGCCTTTTCATTGTCTCCTTGGGACTTCACGGCAATGAGAAGTAGTAAGGAGTGGATAAGATTGTGAGTACCCTTGGAGGTCTTATCGCGGGTTTGGTTCTTTTAAGCCCCATTGAGTGGTCTTTCCTTAGTTATTTATGTTAATAGGCATGCTAGGGTAAGGAACCTAAGCTGAGATACTACTCATTCATTCTTATTTCTAAATGCCACGTGATAAACAACCACAATACTAACAACAAAACTCTTAGATATACAAAATATTTTACATACAGTAAAATAGTCTTAAGATTACAAGTTGATTTTACATAGTTAGCATTACATTTCAAGTCTTAACACCCTACATAACTAGTAGATAGATACGAGAGGTTTAAGTCCTAAGGACATAATGAGGAATTAGAGATAAGGAAAGACAATTAAGAGATAGTTTCATAGAACCATAAATAGGAAAGAAAATCATTCAAATGAAATTAGCAAAACTAACTGAAAGAGATCAGAATTGGTCATGCAGTCCTCACAACATATAAGGATGAAAGTAACAATGTAATTCAACAAGCATAAATGACATAATAGGACTCATCATTAAGGGTAAGATTAAGCAATCAAAAGAAGGTGTCGGTGGTAGTCTCCAACTTTATGACTCCCCAGAACATATCAAAAAAGGTTTCCTTATTCATTCATTGCTTGAGTTATTAGCTAAATATATCAACACATACACACACATACAGCATGTTGGTGCATGCCAATCCCGTTCTCATAGTCAACTAATCTCCAACTGCCATGAGATAGGATCACTAGTGGGTACTAGTCAGGAGACCAGCCCCTATCGATTTATTCTACTTGGTTGTCTTTCCAAACCTAATCTTAGGGCCCAAATCTCCCCAAGGGCATCCCAGAGGGTACCAACAAAATAAAAAAATATCAATAGCTAAATAGAAGTCAAAATTTTATCAATCGGTCATCACGACTGTTTCAATAACAATGAGGCACAATATGTTTAAAAGAATAAAATAGTTGATCAACAACACCTTTCTCATAACAATACAAAACAATGATTAGACAATCGGTCGATAAGATCATATTAATGGTAATTCCAATAGCGGATCAATAACAAATACAGGATTAGCCAGTAAAGCTGAGGGATACAAGAGGCGAGATATGTAAACACAATAGAAGTCTTGAACATTAGGATGATCACAAGTAGGCACACAACAATAGATGGGTCAAAAGTTACAAATAACAAATATGATTCTTTTCCTAAAATGGTATGGGCTATAACCTCACCTTCAGTCTCAATAGCAATGCTATTAGTGTCCTACTGTCCTGAAATACATAGATCCTTATTGCCTATTTCAATAAAACGTAATTTAAATGCAAATATGCTTATATAGTATTGTTTTAACTATAATTAGACTACTAGTATGCCTTAATGTCATGAATTTCTCCAATTCATGGAATATATTTCTTATCTAAATCTTTGATCTGGTTTGCGTATGGTTAATTCATGCTAAAATATTTTAATTCTTCTGATTGTCTAAGTTATTCTATCATAATCATCTTATTTTTTCAACTTGTATAAACATTTATAAGTTTTATTTTGCGAGTAACATATATTTAACTCCCTAAACATACTATCATTGCTAAATAGCATTAACAAAGAATTTATTAGTTTTGGATCACTATTTTATCTTTATACCAACAATATTTAAATTAATAAACTAAGCCCATGTTTAATAATTTAGCCTGTTTGTAGGAATTTCTCATATCTTCTATTACCAATTAATCCTTACCATGTTACACCAACTTAGGCTTCTAATTACACTAATTAGCTTAATTTATGATAATTAAGCTCTCATTAACAACCTGATCCACCTAGCACTACATACAACTTTTATATCCAAACATATTGGCTCGAAATCATAAACCTCAGTCCAAACACATTAAAATACATAGAAATTTAACTCAACCTCTCAACCAAATTCATTTAGGCAACAATTTAATTATTTTAAACAAGTTTTTGCCAAATTATCAAATTCAAAGTCTATTCACAATCAGAAAGCATCAAGCATGCACTCATGATGATCTTTGTTCACTAGAGCACCTTCACAACTAGGTTTTGCCACCAACACCTAGCACACCTCACTGTGCCAACTAAAAGCCCAACTCAATTTTAATGTCAGATGTCATCTCGTTGACCAATTTTACCTAAAACCCATAGTTTTACCCCTCGCTGCTACCTCACATTTTCTTTAATTACTTTATCATTAGTTTCCACCATTTGAAATTGAAGTTGTCAACTTCTTCTATTCCTTAGACCCACTAGTTTCTACCTTTGGTCTGTACTAAACAATCATTGGAACCACAGCGACCACCACCACCCACTGGGAGTGCCTTCAATCTCAAATTTCAGACATTCCATTGGCTGATTTTGGGTGTTCTTGGTGTGTGTGCATTCGTTAAGTTGAGGAAATGTCGATTTCAAAATTCTCAGGTGCTGGTGAGAAGTCGCAAGTGAAAAAATAAGTGAGTTGCATGTGAGGTTTTGAAGAAATATGAGGAGGGGGAAGCGATATATAGTTTTAGCTTTTAGATTTTTGAAAAGAGACCCCAAAACTCTTTTCAACTTTCAATTAGCCCCCTTGACTTGTTGGTATCTTATGTTGACCTCTAAATCTTTGATTAACCCCTCAAACTTTCTTCCTCTTGCATTAGCCCCCATATGATTTTTAATTCCTATAATTGAGCCTTTATTTTGTTAATTTTTCATCCCTATAATTCCCAAAACCACACTGTAGCCTTAATTTATTTAAGTATGATCTATTAAGGTCCATATTGATTGTTTTGGGGTTATTATTATCATTATTATAATATTTAAATTTTAATATTCTAGTTCACTTTGAAAATTTCAAAATCTAATGAAATTTTCATGCCCATGGGTTGGGGTGTTACATCCTCCTTTTGGGGGTATTTTTGAAGTTGCAACGATTGTCATTATATGTCCCCTTAGGAGTGTCAGTTTAGCCATAGTCACTACAAACTTGGGATCTTACTACGACGCACTTCTAAGTTCTTACTACAGTAAGTTATGAGTTTCACACATTTAAGGTTTTACTACAAAACATACTTAGGATGTCATGGTAAGTTGTTTGTTTCGCATGCCTAAATTTTACCCTGAAGCATTTAGGATCTCACCACTAAGTAGTTGTAACATGTTCCCTTTGAGGATGTTTTTGGAGCCATTGTTGCTCCATGTTCCCCCTTATGGGTGTTATAGAAGTCATTTTCATTGTCCCCCATTAGAGGTGTTAGTGTAGTCATTGTTTACCATGCACATCCTTGTTGCTCTTATAGTAATCTTTTATTTTTTTTGAGGGCCTTCATGGAGATGCTACTCCATAGAGAAAGTTGCTTGGGATTCCTATGGAGATGTTCTCTATGAGAGAATCACTTGAGATTCCCATGGAGATGTTACTCTATGAAATAAGTCAGTTAGGTTCCTATGCAAGTATTGCTCTATAGAAAGAGCTGCTTAGGTACTTCTATAGAGATGTTGCTCTATGAAGGGAGCTACCTGGGGACTCCCATAGAGATGTTACTTTGTAGAGGGATCTCAACGAAGATGTTGCTCCATGAAGGGGAATCACTTGAGATCTCACCCAGAGGTATTGTTGTTTTTCACTTTATGTTGTTTTCCACTTTATGTTTGCACAAACCTCCTCAGGTCTTTCAATAGATAAGTTATTTTTGTAAGTAATTACTATGAATAGAGAAAACCAAGTACATAGAAGTAAGTTAAAGTATTTTATTGAAGTCACAAAAGAAAAGGCCACCATTTCCCAATTTGGACAACTTCTTATTTATTTTAGAAGCACGTTTGTTGTGCCTCGAGAGATGTATCCATTAATGTTAGAGATTTTTTTCTATCTCTATAGTGAGGGCTAGGTCTCTAATGGTGGCTTTTTCTTTCTTAAAGGTTACTTCTATTATGATCTCATACTACTTGGATTTTTCCCTTTATAGATTAAAGTTCCCATAGGGGTTTTTACTAATGCCAGCCTCTATTGTTGGGTCTTTGCCTTTTCTCCTAAGTTACTTCTGTGCTGCTCTCCAAGACTATCTAGGTTAACAGTAGGGCATTTCACCTATTTCAAGATATTGGTGTAATATATTCTTTAGTAGTGTGATAGTCATTGATCGCTTCTTATGTTCTTACGAGGTCTTCAACATCTAACTTGGTTGTGAATCATTGAGTTATAGCTTTTCTTTTTGTTATATTTCTTTCCTTGTGGCTTCTTGAGACACTTAAGTATTGTTGCACTTCTAGCTTCCTGGTCTTGTGTATCTCTATAGGGAATGTGGGTTACTATTCAACTTTGGAGTACTCCAAGATTTTTTTGCAGTTCCTACATCCACAAGGAATCTTTATAATTCTTCATCTACTAGTTGCCTTTGGTCAAAATCTCGCTTTCTGCAACCTTCGTATTTGGAATTTCATCTCCAACCTTGGAGGTGTTTACTAGATTTCTTTGGGCGACATCCACCTTTTTAAAGTCAATTCAATTTTAATCTTCCATTCCTTTACCCTATTCTCTTGTCTGCTTGTCTCCATGGTTTCTCCACTAGATCTAACTAAGGGTAATTGGTTTTATACAATTGGACGTCAATTACATTTAGTTAGAAGGATACACAAAAAATTGATGTTTGTGAAGATTTTGTTGTCTACTAAAATCTTCATCACTAGGAGTGACCTAGAGAGCTTAGGACTATTGGGATGTTAGGGCATTTATCTCCTCTTGTTTCTAGGTTTCCTTTTTTGAAAGTGATATCTAATAGTCATAAGAGTACTTTGTGTGCAGAGGTAGCAATTGAAGGTTTGTATGGCACAAGAATTCAAATATTTTCAAAATAAACTGAATAAACTAGCCCACACAACACTACAAGGGTCTAGACATGCATAGGTTCACATTTAGAAGAGAAAAATACCTGGGTGAAAGCAGAAAACTTGAAGAGAAAGAGTCAAACTCTTCTCAACCGTCAAATGGGCTCTTCACTGGTGCAGCAGGATCACCACCATTTTTCCCATGGATAGACTTCTCTATTTAGGATGAAATTTCAATAGGAACTCCTCAACCCTTTAAAGATTCTACAGTATAAATTTTAGGCTGATCAAATCTCCAAAGGTACTCCAAGTACAGGCAAAACTAGCTGCCAGAAATAACTCCAGTCAAGAGCAAAAAGCAACCAAAATTGATTGCCTCTAATGCAAACTTTCACACACCAAATCAATGGCCTATTCTCTACAGAAAAGCTATAAATTTTGCATAGAATGAGTGTAGGAAGGCTGAGATTATTGTGGTGGAAAGAGGAAGGAGAAGGACAGAGTGATGGGAGGCTCACAACTTAGATTCCCACTACACAATATTATTGGAAGAAAATCACACAAAATGTGTACACCTCACAAACTTCTAGTCAGCCACTCTACCATATCCATATATAGGAGTGGTCACACAGCTCCCATAAAGAGGTGATGCCTAGTGTCCCTTGCTTAGGCGGCCACTAACTTTATGACTAGTGAATTTAATTGAAGTACAAATTACATCTAATGAAATTTCTTGCAATTAAATTCTAATTCTTATTAAATGAACTCTTCATTTAACAAATCTCCCAAAAATCATCTCTTCAACTTAATTATATTAAACACTTCAATTTAATTAATAACCGTTTGACTTAACTCTTAAGTCAAAGCTCTTAACAATTTAAGTTAGTTGAAATTAACTCAACTCTTAAATTAATTTTGACCAATTGAGAGTCATGTGACATCAATTAATTAACCTTTAATTAATTGATCTTATTTAACTCTTAAAATAATTTGACCAATTTAACAATTAAATTGATCAAGCCAAAATGACTATAATTTTGTCTCCTCCAAAAATTGATCTTCAATTTTTTAACTCTTAGAAATTGTTGTTCCTTCAATAGACCATGTCATTGGCTTTTTTGAGTGACCCATTAGGTTCTACGATTCATTGGACATGGGATCACAACTCCTTGTGACTTTTGGAATATCAAATATTCACTTTAGTTTAAACTCCCTTAAAAAAAGCGACTCAATTCAATTAATCTTATTAATTGAAGAGTATTCAATCTCCATGGTTGATGTCCAACCTCAAATCCATGAAGACCAACTAATTGGCTAAAATGAATGCTCTTGAAGAACCATTTTAGCATTACGCGTACCATGTAAATATGGTCCTTTCATCTCCTATCTCCTGAAAGAGGCTTAGGGCAAGATATTTATCAACTCACTAATAGCCTTGATACTATGTTTTTATTCTTAATGTTTGGTTTCCTTTGTGACCACATCTTTGAAAATGGCTTCCCAAATTACCACATCACCCTGTACAAGGATTTCTTGAAATCGATCATTATAAAACACATAGGAGATACACTCATCTTCACAAAGACGATGAGTCAAATTCCATTTTGGATCTCATAAACTTCTATGACAAGAAGCTCATACCCAATCTCCACCCAAAAAGTCCTGCTAGATGATCAAGGAAGATTCAAAGCATAAGGACTGGATACAAAGTTAGCATGGACCCTCAGGTTAGAGGACTAATAATATACACTAGTGCAAGCCCGAGAATTGGCCATTACCGACTTGCTAGTATGGCTATCTAGTGAATTCTCTAATGGGTCTTCAGTACCTTGTTCTCCAACAAACACCCACTAACATGCACCCACATCTTATATAGTTGCTCATGGAATGGAGAAATCTCTAGCCCTTGGATTTATGCATTGTTAGTGCAAATCTATTCAAATCTTAGATGCCTTGTAACTTGGAAGATTTAAGATCATGACCATGTGAGACTTATTATTCCATGGTCACCAAACTAGGTCCCGCAATCATAGGTAATCTAAAGGCTTCATCCAAATGCTAGTGAAGTAAATAAGGAGCATAAGATGAAGATGGCCATATAAAGAATACCATTCAATCAAGATTGTACAAAGAGTGAAATAGTTTAAAAGGTTAATCTCATTAGCTTGTAGGGCATTATTCCAACAATCTCCTACTTACCCTAACGCTAATGCCCTATGGCCTTGAGACCCATCTTCATAAGATGTCCTCTAAAGACGTTTAACGTTTAGGGATTAATACAGTAGTTCTACTATATTTTCTTTTAAGGCAAATTTTATCCACTCAGTTGTTACCTCTATCAATTGATATCATATATCAAATGATAACGCCTTTAATGTGTCTGGATCACTGATAAGATCTTGGCTCATGTCCTAAATTGTCCTCTAAAGATAATTGCTAGCTCATGCACGCTAGGTACTACATCCAATCCTTAGATGAAGGTTTTATCCAAACATCTTCCCTTATGGTTTCCAAAACCACAAAGTATTTCACCATAGTAGTTATTTAGGCCATGGTGTCTAGCTGAAACTCTTTCAACACACCATGCCACCATTAAGGCAAAATATGTATCCAAAAATAGATATTAGTTATCTACATTGGAATGGAAACTAATATCCAAAAACTCCATGAGTTTCAATTCTTTGTTGCCGTATAACAAGTCTTTAGTCCTTCTTAAGGATTGTTTTAATGGTTTTCCAGTGACATTCACTGGGATTGGATTGGTACCTACTCATAACATTCAGCGATTGTGTCACATCCAATCTCGTATATTGATCGGCATATAATTATGCTCCATGTAGTGGATACATAAAGTATGTGAGACATTCTATATCTCTTGTCAATAGTCTAAGGGGCTATAGACTTGGAGAGACAAAGATCACGTCCCAAAAAGAGAAACCCCCTCTTGGATTCTTCCATACTAAACTTCTTTAGTATGGGATTTGGGAAAGCCCCAATATCTTACCTAATCTATCTCTATAGATACATATTCCTAGTAAGCAGGATGCATTTCCCAAGTCCTTCATGGAGAATTGTGTAGATAACCATTCTTTAGTACCCTCTAACATTCCTTCCTTATTTCCAAAAGAGAAGGATGTTATCGACATAAAGCACAATAAACTATACATTACTCCCACTAGCCCTTTTGTACACACAAGGTTCATACATCTTTTAGACAAAATCAAACAATTTGACTATCTTATCAAAAATATATGTTCCAAATTTGAGATGCCAATCAGAGTCCATAAATAGATCCCTAGAGTTTGCCAATCTTTTGCTCACTCCATTGAAACGTAAAACCATGTGGTTGTTCCATATGAATTTTTTCTTCAATATCTCCATTGAGGAAAGAAATTTTTACATATATTTACCATATCTCATAGTTATAATATGCAGTTATGGCAAGTAGAATCTGAATGGACTTAGGCACAGCGATTGGTGAAAGAGTTTTCTTGAAACTAATACTAAGTCTTTGAGTGTAACCTTTTGCCACTAATTGCACTTTAAAAGTCACCACTTCTCCATCTACCCCAAGCTTTTGCTTATAGATCCATTTGCAACTAATGGAAACTATTCCCTTTGGTGGATCTACCAAAGTGCATACTTAGTTTGAGTACATAGAGTCCATTTCGGATCTCATGTCTTCAAGCCAATGTCTCAAATCTATGTTCGACATAGCTACCACATAGGTCTTCAGTTCTCTATCTCATTGATCCATCTCATGAAGAAATTCAAACTTTTTGGGTTATTTCTTAATCTGGTTCATCCTTCTCAAAGGTTGTGTACTAGGCTCTTTGATATTTATTTGTTTCTATTGCTTGTGGGATTTATTGATCATCTTGAACTTTACCAAGTTCAATTACAATGCCTTTTGCTATCTAATAGAAAATTTTTTTCCAAAAGGCGACATTCCTCAAAACAAACACATTTTGTTCCAAGAGATCATAAAAGTAATAACCCATAGACTCTCTAAGGTATCCCACAAATTTGCACAAAAAGGAACTACTATCCAACTTATCTTCTATTGTCTATCTGACACACGTGAGATATCCCATAACCTTGAGATATTGGTGAGATGGTGCTTCGTCATGCCATATCGCATATGATGTTTTTGGTACCGACTTTAAAGATACTACTCTTAGTAACTTTACTACCATTATTAAGGTATATCCTCAAAAGGATATAGGCACATCGAAGAAGCTCATTATGGAGTATACCATGTCCAATAAAGTATGATATCTTCTCTCGGCTACTTTATTATGTTGGGGTATGCCAAGTGGAGTCCATTGAGAGAAAATTCCATCCTTCTTTAGATAATCTAAGAATATGGTACTTTAAGTATTTTTTTTCTCTTGATCTAATCGAAGGCCTTTAATACTAAGTCCCTTTTACTTTTCTACTTCATTGTTGTACTCTTTGAACTTTTCAAAGGCCTCAAACTTGTACTTCATAAGATTCATTTGTCCAAACAGACTATTACCATCAGTAAAGGTAATGAAGTAAGAATAGACTCCTCTCTCACTAACTCTTAGTGAATCACAAACTTCTGTATGGATCAAATCCAAAGGATTTGTGGAGCACTCCCTTTGTCCCACAAACGGAGCCTAGGTCATTTTTCCATTCAAACAAGATTCACAAGCAGAAAGGCCCTCAATGCCACTGACATTTAGTGCTATGAGAGCTTCTAACTTGTTCATCCTGTTTTTGGAGATATAACTAACTCTTATATGCCGCATCATGTCATTATCTTGGATATCTCATTTCTTACTTCCTTGAAAGTGCATTAGTGATGGTTAAGAATCTAATATGTACAATCCTTTATTTAGTGTACCGTGAGCAATTAAAGAACTCATTCTTTAATGCCTTCAATCTCCCATTTGCTATAAAAGAATCAAATCCTTCACTTTCCAAAAAGCGAATTGAAATAATGTTCTCAATAATATATGGTACGTTATAACAAAGGTCCAGTACAAGTATGGAGTTCTCTAAGTTTAACTTATTGTATACCTTCGGCTTTAGACACAGCTCTTGCTCCTTAGCCAAGGTAGTGGATCAAATCCACATCACTTGGTTCTATTTTTCTTTCTATTCTTTATAACAACTTACAAAGAAAAGAACCACTTGCGATATCATATATCCATGAGAAAGAATTTATCCTAAAATGCACTTCAATAAAGTATATACCCTTCTTAAGGATTGCAAGGTATTCCTTGCAATAAAGCTTCCAATGGCCTATTTTGCCCAAGTAGAAACAAATAATATCCACTATTTCCTCTACAATCTTCTTGACTCCTCCTAATGCCTTTGATAGTTGTTTTCCCTTCAAGGAAGAACATTTCTTCTTTTTACGTCCCTTTCTAGCACCCCTAGGGCCTATAGACCTGGAGGAGGAAATAAGTGTTAAAAGTTTGTCCTTATCATGGTATTCTCCTTCAAGATCAATACTTTGATCAATAAAACTCGATGAAGATATGAGAATCAAATCCTCATAGAGATCATTGTTCATCTCAACGTCCAAGTTGAAAAGCTTCTCTAAACCTAATCGTCTTTAGATCATATTCGATGACATATGACTTCCCATCCATCCTAGCTTGAAATATCTCCTTTGACAACTTGAACTTCTCATACCTCATTTGCTTTACAACTCTTTATATTTGTTAACCAAGGTACCATTCATGTATCCTTGAGACTTTTAAAGTTTATAGATGCCATCATGAGATTAAGGGATATGATGATCCTAAGCCCAATTCATTGATTTTTCATGTATCTCTAGATGTATATTAATCCCGAAGGGACTAAGAGTACCATGATATAGGAACTATATCCACTTTTAGGAATTTAGAACGATTTTTGAGGTTAGGTCAATTGTGGAAGTTTGGCCTGATTGGTTTATTGGTTTCCAAATTAATGTTGAGTGGAATTATTAGCCATTCTTGAGATTTCACAAATCATTAAAGGAAAAAAAGAGAATATAAGCATATGATTAAATTTGATATTAAAAATATATTTAGTCTTTCAAGTATGTTTTTCTCCTACTATTTTATCAAATTCTTCACCCCCAAGAAAAATTCAGAAAATCAAATTTCCTAGTGAGAATTAAGACCCCAATGACTTGCCAATAGACACCCGTGACCAAGTGTCATCCACAAGCAATCGAAGGGTAAGCAACTTTTGCTAATTGCATCTTATGTAACTCTTGATATATTTTGCCTCATTTTTCATTTAAACCCATGTGACTATGCGCCATCTATACTACTAAGCATTAAGTCAAACCCACCAATCATACTTTGATTCAAGACGGCCTCATAACATCACCCATGACTGAGTGCCAATACGTGTGGGTTCTTAAGTCAAAGATGCATCTTATGCTAAGTGTATGTTCATAGCTTTCCTTCTAAGTGTGACCCTGAGACCGAGTGCCATCACACAAAATTGGTAGCATCATCATGGCATACACTATTAGTGGAAGGCTTGGATTAATTAAAACTCTTTTAATTTGTATCCATTTAAACTTAATGTTTGAAAATACTTAGACCTTCTAAGTGGAGGGTTTTTACTTGCAAAGATCTCATCATTTTATCTTCTTATTTAGGTTCTCTGTATCCTAATTATGCAGCTCATACATCAATAGGATATAGAAAGCATAAATAAGTAAACAATCTAGCATGCTCCTAGGGTGGGATGACCATGAGCCTAACCAAGAAATGCACTTAGAGCCATAGGTGCATCACTTTAGTTGATTTTAAGTGGGTTGAATTAAACTAAACTATTACATGAAAGTATTCCATACATTCACGGGTCTTCAAATGGCCTCCATAGGACTGCTTGCTCTATGCAACATTTACATAAATGATAATCCTCACTCCAAGTGGTTCTACTCTCACAACTTTTACAAGATAGAATAAGAGGCATGCAAGCCCAATTTAATACAACCCATTTCAACAATTGAAATAAATAATATCAATATTTGAGGCTCATGATCATCTCTATTCATTCATCATCCATTCAACATTTAAATGAACAATAAATAAACCATGAATTGACATTCAATTCCAACAATTAAGTGCTAATCATATTAACAAATAATTGGTCATGCAACAACAAGCCTAACATTTATGCATCATGTTTTTGCCACATTTAGAGATCAATTTAAACAAGTTTTAAAAACAATCAAATGAGTCCAACACATTTTTGAGAATTTGCACATCAATTGTGCAACCATTATGTGCGTTTCAACACCACCATAGTCACAAAAGAAACCCAAAAAGCTTAAAATTCACTCAAGATCAAACTGGGAGCTACTGGCCGAGGCTAGCACATGGTAAGGCAACAACCTTTTGGTCACAGCCTTACGTTGAGCTACTAAATGCCGGCAGCACCTCTGTTTTGTGGTCAAGTGTAAATCAAGCCATTTTTTGTTAAACTTTTGTGTACCAAGGTTTTTAGAACAACTTCTAAACATCAGAACACATAATATGGATGAAGATTTCATATTAAAACTGTTGCAATGGTGCCTTGCAAGTCAATGAGATTGGCCTTATAAACTATTTCACTTGTGGTACAATTTTGATTGAATAATATTCTTGATATGGCCATCTTCATCTTATGTTTTTTTCACTTCACTAGTATTTGGATGAAACCCTTAGATCACCAATGATTGTGGGACCTAGTTAGGGGACTATGGAATAAGTCTCACATGATCATGAACTTAAAACTTCCAAGTTATAGGATCTTATGAGATGGGACATCTAAGATCCGAATAGGCTTGCACTAACAATGCATAAATCCACGGGTTGGAGATTGCTCCATTTCATGAGCAATTGTATGAGACACGGGTGTATGTTAGTAGAGAACAAGGTATTGAAGACCCATTGGAGAATCCACTAGATAGCTGAAGTAGCAAGTCGATAATGACTAGTTCTCTTGCTTACGCTAGTGCATATTATTAGTCCTTTAACCTGAGGATCCATGGTAACTTTGTGTCCGGTCTTCATGCTTTGACTAATCTTTAACCACCTAGAGGGTCTTTCAGGTTGAGATTGGGTATGAGCTACTTGGCATGGAGGTTTCTAAGATCTAAGATGGAATCCAACTCTTTGTTGTTGTGAAGAGCGAGTACATAGTATCAAGGCTATTAGGGAGCTGACAAATATTGAGAATAGAGACATAGTATCGAGGCTATTAGGGAGCCGACAAATATCTTACCCTTTTGGGAGATGAGAGACGAATGGACTGTATTTGCATGGCACGCATAGAGCGATGATGGTTCTCCAGAATATTCATTTTGGCCAATTAGTTGGGCTCTATGAGCTTAAGGTTGGACATTGACTATGGAGATTGGATACTCTTCAATTAATGAAATTAATTGAATTGAGTCGACTAGTTTAAAAGGAGTTTTAAACTAGAATGAATATAAAATATTCAAAAGTCATAAGGAGTTGTGAGCCCATATCCAATGAATGGTAGAATCTATTGGGTCACACACAAAATTCAATTAGTTTCCTAATTAATGGGGAGAATTTTCTATGGTGTTAGAAAATGGTGTCTCCTAGTGGACCGATTTTTTGGGGCCAACTTTAAGGGTCAATTTTGGCTTGATTGATTTAAGTGTTAAATTAATCAACTAATTTAAGAGTTAAATTAGATCAATAATTAAGGAGTTAATTACTTGGTGCTAACATGACCATAAATTAAGTTAACTTAAAAAGTTAAGTTAACGAATTTAACTTAAAGAGTTAAGCTAGTTTAACTTAAAGAGTTAAGTCAAAGGATATTTAATTAAATTAAAGAGTTTAATTTGATTAATTAAGGAAGAATGAATTTTGGAGAGAAGGCTCAAATGAAATTTGAGATGGCATCTTAATTAATTTGAAATGAGAATCCAAATGCAATAAAGATGCAAATGAAATTCAAATGAGATTTGGATTCAAATTTTACCACCTAAG
>JACGDI010002672.1:1811070-1861779 GCA_014898725.1 Jacaranda copaia | reverse complement strand
TGCCTTGCTCTATTTTTGGAGAGCTCTCTGCACGAGGTCCAACTTTGTGATTTTCTCCAAGACGATATAGATAGCCAATTGATCTGAATTTTTGACTAGAAATTCTACAAGGTACTGCCTATATCCAGTAATATTTTTAGAATATTTGGAGGTGATTTGTTAGGGAGATCGTTGCAATCCTTTTGCTGTGCTGCAAACAGGCAGATTCTGGAACCAGTGAAGTTTTCACTAGTTTCTTTTTGGATTTGCTTATCAAGGTAATCATCTATCTAAATCTAAATCCAAGGCATGATTAGATTCCTGGGATGCTTGTAGGCACTAGTTATTTTATGTTTCAAAATTTTAGTTTTAGATCCTAGTGCCAATCTTACTTTCAAAAATACCATTTAAAACTAAAATATCAAGTGCCCAAAGATGCTAGAAAAATATGTTTAAGCAAGAATCATATTTTTCAAAAAATCTCCAATTATATTCAATCTTATTGGACCCAAAAATGACCAAAAAAACTTAAGGCCATTCATAACATGCCATATCAGAATATAACATTCATCATGCTAAATAAAAAATTCAACATCAGAAAATTGAATCAAAACATGCCATCATATGATTTAACAATGAAAGCCTACAATAGCATGATTCAATCCATTAATCAAGGAGCCACAAATAAGATCATCCATACATTCCAACCCATCATACATGGATTGAGTACATGGCGATTACGATAAGGTCTTTATAAAAACCAATCATCCAAGCCAAGCAAAATCCAAATCAAACATGAATATGGCTCTAATACCACTTGAAGGTTTGTGTGGCACAAGGATCCAAATGTTTTCAAAAAAAATTGAATAAACTAGCCCACACAACACCAAAAGGATCTAGACATGCATAGGATTCAGATATCGAAGAGGAAAATACTTGGGATAAAGCAAAAAATTCGAAGAGCAAGAGTCAAACTCTTCCCAACCGTCAAATGGGCTCTTCACCGGCGTAGCAGAATCATCACCATATTTCCCATGGATAGACTTATCCATTTGGGCTGAAATTTTAAATGGAACTCCCCAACCCTTACAAGATTCTACAGTCCAAAGTTTAGGATGATCAGATCTCCAAAGGTGCTCCAAATAGAGGCAAAAACTGGCTGCTATAAATAGCTCCAGTCAAGAGCAAAAAGCAACCAAACTAGATTACCTCTAATGCAAACGTCCACACACCAAATCAATGGTCTATTCTCTAAAAAAAGGATGGAAACTCTGTAGAATGAGGGTAGAAAGGCTAAGAATATTGTGGTGGAAAAAGGACGGAAAAGGAGAGAGTGATGGGAGGCTAAAACTTAAATTCCCACTATACAATATTGTTAGGAGAAAATCACACAAAATGTGCACACCTCATGTACATCTAGCCAGCCACTCTACCATATCCATATATAGAAGTGGTCACACACCTCTGACAAGGAGGTGATGCCAAGTGTCCCTTACTTAGGTGGCCACTAACTTTGTGATTAGTAAATTTAATTGATGCACAAATTTTATCTAATGAAATGTCTTGTAATTAAATTCTGATTCTTATTAAATGAACTCTACATTTAATAATTCTCCCAAAAATTATCTCTCCAAATTAATTATATTAAATACTTTAATTTAATTAATAATTGTTTGACTTAACTCTTAAGTCAAAGCACTTAACAATTCAAGCTAGTCAAAATTAACTTAATAAATTAATTTTGACCAATTGATAGTCATGTGATATCAATTAATTTAACTTTATTAATTGATCTTAATTTAACTCTTAAATTAATTTGACCAATTTAACAATTAAATTGATCGAGCTAAAATGACTACAATTTTGCCTCCTCCAAAACTCGGTCATGAATTGTCTAACTCTTAGAAAATTTTCCTTCCTTCAATAGACCATGTCATTGGCTTTTGTGTGTGACGCATTAGGTTCTATCATTCAGTGGACATGGGATCACAGCTCCTTGTGACTTTTGGAATGTCAAATATTCACTTTAGTTTAAACTTCTTTAAACTAAGCGACTCAATTCAATTAATCTTATTAATTGAAGAGTACCCAATCTCCATGGCCGATGTCTAACCTCAAGCCCATGGAGCCCAACTAATTGGCCAAAATTAATGGTCTTGAAGAACCATTCTAGCATTATGCATACCATTTAAATATGGTCCTTTCGTTTCCTATCTCTCAAAAGAAGCCTAAGGCAATATATTTGTCGGCTCCCTAATAGCATCGATACTATGTTTTTATTCCTAATGTTTGGTTTCCTTTGTGACCTCATCTTTGAAAATGGCTTCCCAAATTGTCACATCACCTTGAGCAAGGATTTCTTAGAATCGATCATTATAGAACACAAAGGAGATGCACTCGCCCTTCACAAAGACAAGGAATCAGGTTCCATTTTAGATCTCACAAACCTTCATGCCAAGTAGCTCTTACCCAATCTCCTCCCAAAAGACCTGCTAGGTGGTCAAGGAAGAGTCAAAGCATGAGGACTGGACATAAGGTTACCATGGACCCTCAAGTCAGAGAACTAATTGAAAGGCAAGATGGGCACCAGGATCTATAATCAAAACATCAAAACATAAAATAACTAGTGCCTACAAGCATCCTAGGGATGAAATCATGCCTTGGATTCAGATTTAGATAGAGGATTACCATGATAAGAAAATCCAAGAAGAATCTAGAGAATAGTTCATCGGTTCTAGAATCTGCCTGCTTGCGGCACAATGAAAGAATTGCAATGATCTCCCTATGAAATCACCTCCAAAAATTCTGGAAAACATTACTGGAGATACCTTGTATAATATATATTCAAAAATTCAAATCGATTAGTCATATAGATCGACCTGGAAAAAATCGCAAAGTTGGACCTCACGCAAAGAGCTCTCTAGAAACATGACAAGGCACACATTTTGCCTATATTGAAATAGTCCACACATGAATGAAACTTCCTAATTCTCTAGTTCATAATTTGGAGTAGAACCAGAGAATTGACAATGGAGGAGGCCAAAAAATGGTAGGAGAAGGAAGAAAAAGCTAAGCCGTCAACTCATGAAATGTTAGCTTGCAAAAGGGGTCTTTCTTGGAGGGAAATGAAGAATATAATTATTCATACCTTTGGGCACACCTAGATGCCTCTTTGGATGAATCCCTATCTATATATAGATATGAATTTGTGTGAAGGTAAGGTTGTATCACACATTCTATGAAGGAGGGGTGGCCAAGCAGTGCTTTGAAAGTAAGATAGACACTCGGATCTATAATCAAAACATTAAAACATGAAATAACTAGTGCCTACAAGCATTACAAGGATTTGATCATGCCTTGGATTCAAATTTAGATAGAGTATTACCTTGATAAGCAAATTCAGAATGAAACAAGTGAACTCTTCACCAATTCCAGATTCTATCGGCTCGTGGCACAGCAAAAGAATAGAGACAATATCCCTACCAAATTGCCTCCAAAAATTACAAAAACATTGTTGAAGATAGAAAACACCTTACAGAATCTTTAGTCAAACATTCAGATCGATTGGCCATCTGGATCGTCTTAGAGAACACAAAGTTGGACCTCACAGAAAGAGCTCTCCAGAAACATAGCTAGAATTGGGGATGAAGAAGGCTAAAAATTGGTAGGAGGATGAAAGAAAATCAAAGCCTTCAACACATGAAATGTTAGCTTGCACAAGGAGTTGATTTTGGAGGGAAAAATGAAGAATCTAATTCTTCACAACTTTTGCACACCGCTTTCTCTCTCTGGCCATGTACCACACTATATCTATATATATATATATATGGATTTGTGTGATGCTAAGGTGGCAAAGGAATCCAAATTTCATTTGCGTCTTAATTACATTTGGAATCTCATTTCAAATTAATTAAGATGCCATCTCAAATCTCATTTGAATCTTCTCTCCGAAAATACATTACTCCTAATTAATCAAATTAAACTCTTTAATTTAATTAATTATGCTTTGACTTAACTTTTTAAGTCAAACTAGCTTAACGCCCTAACTTAACTGTTAACTTAACTCTTTAAGTTAACTTGACCAATTAATGGTCATGTTGGCACAAAATAATTAAATCCTTAATTATTGATCTAATTTAACTCCTTAAATTAGTTGATCAATTTAACATTTAAATCAATCAAGCCAAAATTGACCTTAAAACTAGGCACCAAAATTCGGTCCATTAGGATAGAGAGATTACTTTTCTAATTCATTAGAAAATTCTCTCCATCAATTAGGAAGCTAATTGGATTTTTTGTGTGACCCAATAGGTTCCATCATTCATTGGACATGAGCTCACAACACTTTGTGACTTTTGAATATCTTATATTCATTCTAGTTTAAAACTCCTTTTAAACTAGTCAACTCAATTCAATTAACCTCATTAATTAAAGAGTATCTAATCTCCATAGTCAATGTCCAGCCTCAAGCCCATGGAGCCCAACTAATTAACTAAACTGAATATTCTAGAGAACCATCATTGCTCTATGTGTGCAATGCAAATACGGTCCTTCTATCTCCCATCTCCCAGAAGAGGCCTAGGGAAAGATATTTATCAACTCCCTAATAGCTTTGATACTATATCTCTATTCTCAATGTTCGAACCCTGTTGTGTGACCTCACCTTTGGAAAACTCATTTTTTCAAATTGTCACACCACCTTATGCAAGAATTTCTGGGAATTGATTATCATAGAACACATAGGAGATGTACTTGCCCTTCACAATAGCGAGAAATCAAATTCCATCTTGGATCTCACAAATTTGTATGCTAAGTAGCTCATACCCAATCTCAACTTGAAAGACCTGCTAGGTGGTTAAGGATGAGTCAAAGCATAAGGACCGAACACAAGTTTATCATGGATCCTCAGGTCAAAGGACTAATAATATGCACTAGCATAAACAGGTGAACTAGCAACTACCAATTTGCCACTTCAGCTATCTAGTGGGTTTTCTAGTAGGTCTTCAGTGCCTTATTCTCTAGAAAGCCACTAACATGCACCTATATATCATATAGTTGCTCATGGAACAGAGCAATCTCCAACTCTTAGATTTATGCATCATTGGTGCAAGTTTAACTTGAAGTTTTAAGATCACGATCGTGTGAAACTTATTCCATGATCACCAAACCAAATCTCACAGTCTAAGGTGATTTAAGGGCTCCATCCAAATGCAAGTGAAATATAATAAAGCATAAGATGAAGGTGGCCATATAAAGAATATCATTCAATCAAGATTGCTTTACAAGGTAATAGTTTGTACAATGCTAATCTCATTGGCTTGCAAGGTACTATTACAACAATCTCCCACTTACCCTAAAGCCAATGCCCCATGGTCTTAAGATCCATCTTCTCAAGATGTCCTTCAAAGACCTTCTATGATAGGGATTTAGTCAATGGATTTGCTATGCTCTCTTTTGAGGCAACTCTCTCTACGTGGATGTTGCCTCTATTGAAGATCTCCCAGATCAAATGATATCACCTCAATATGTGCTTGGATTGTTGATGAGATCTTAGCTCTTTAGCTTGCGCTACCATTCTATTGTTGTCGCAAAAGACACCAACTGGCTTAGCAATGCTAAACACTACATTCAACTCTTGAATGAAGTTTTTCATCCAAACACCTTCCTTTGCAACTTCCAAAACTACAATATACTCTATCTCTATGGTAGAGTCAGCTATAGTGTCTTGTTCAAAACGTTTTCAACTTATCACACCGTCATTGAGGCAAAATATGAATTCAAGAGTAGATTTGAGGTCATCTACATTAGATTGGAAACTAGAATCCTAAAATCCTTCAAGTTTCAATTCTCTATTTCTGTAAACTAAAAACAAGTCCTTAGTTCTTCTCAAGTACTTAAAGATCAATTTTATAGCTATCTAGTAACTCTCACCAAGGTTAGATTGGAACCTGCTCGTAAAACTTTGTGAGTGTGCCACATCCGGTCAAGTACATTGAACCGCATACATTATGCTCCCTATTGCGGAGGCATAGGGTATATGGGACATTCTTTATTTCTCCTCCTCAGTCTTGGGGGCCATAACTTGGAGAGACAAATGCCGTGTCCCATAGGAAGGACTTCTATCACTTTAGTGTCATGTCAATGTGCAAGGTTTGGGAAAGCCCCAACATTCTCATCGATCTATCTCTATAGATACGTATCCCTAATACATAGGATACCTCTCCCAAATCCCTTATGGAGTATTGCGTAGATAACCATACTTTAGTGCACTCTAACATTCCTATCTCATTCCCAATGCAAAGGATGTCATCGACGTAAAGCACAAGAAGCTATATATTGAACTCCCACTAGCCTTCTTGTATACATATGGCTAATATACATTTTTAACAAAGCCAAATGATTTGACTGTTTTGTCAAAACATATATTCCAACTTTAGGATACCTGTTTGAGTCCATAGATGGACTTTGGAGCTTACAAACCTTTTGCTCACTCCCTTTGGATGTAAAACTTTATGGTTGCTCTATGTAAATTTTTTCTTCAATGTCACTATTGAGGAAAGCCATTTTTACATCCATTTACCATATCCCATAGTCATAATATGTAGCTATGGCTAATAATATCCGAATGGACTTAGGCATAGCAACAGATGAAAAGGTTTCCTCAAAATCAAAATTGGGTCTTTGAGCGTAACCTTTTGCCACTAGTCGTGCTTTAAAAGTCACTACTTCTCCATTTACCCCCAAGCTTCCACTTATAGATCTACTTGCAACCAACAGGAACTATTCCTTTTGGTGGATCTACTAAAGTCCATACTTTGTTTGAGTACATGGAGTCCATTTTGAATCTCATGGCATTAAGCCAACATCACAAATCTATGCCCAACATAGCTTCATCAAAGGTTTTTGGATCCTCATTTGATTAACCCATCTCATGAGGAAATTCGAACCGTACGGGTTGCTTCTTGATCCAGTCCAACCTTCTTAGAGGTTGTGCACTAGGTTTTTGCAATTCTACTCTTTCCATTGCTTGTAGATTTCTTGATTGTCTTGAACTTAATCAAACTCAATGACAACACCTTTTCTATCCAATAGAAACTCCTTTACCAAAAAGTGGGCATTCCTTGATACAATCACCTTTTATTCCGAGGGATCATAGAAGTAACAGCCCATAGACTCTCTTGGGTATCCCACAAACTTGCACAAAGTGGATCTAGTATCCAATTTATCCCCCATAGTACGTCATACATAGGTAGAAGATCCCCAAACCTTTAGATAATGGTATAAGAGTGCTTTGCCATGCCATATCTTATATGGGGATTTTGGCACTGAATTTGAAGGTAATATATTTAGTAACCTCACAACCATTTCTAAGGTATATCCCCAAAACGATATGGGCACATTAGAAAAATCATCATGGAACGTACTATGTCTAAAAAGGTATGGTTTCTCCTTTCGGCTACTCCATTAAGTTGGGGTGTGCCACAAGTGGAGTCCATTGAGGGAGAATCCTATTCTCTTTAATATAATTCAAGAACTCGACACTTAAGATTCTCGTCCTTGATCCACTCAAAGTGCTTTAATACTAAGTCCTTTCTACTTTTCTACTTCATTCTTATACTCTTTGAACTTTTCAAAGGCCTCATACTTGTACTTCATAAGATACATATGTTTGTACCAACTATGGTCATCGGTGAAAGCGATGAAGTAAGAATAGCCACCTTTCCCACTAACTCTTAGTGGTCCACAAACGTTCGTATGGATCAAATCCAAAAGACTTGTAGATCACTCCATATGTCCTACAAAGGGAGCCTTGGACATTTTTCCCTTTAAACAAGATTCACAATTGGAAAGGTCTTCAATGCCACTAACTTTTAGTGCTTTGAGAGCTTCCAACTTCTTGTGTCTTTTTAGATATCAAGCTTCTTTTTATTTGTTTGAGCATGCATTAAAGGAGTGGGAAAATCAAGCATGTATAATCCATTAACTAATGTACCTTGTGCAATTAAGGAACAATTCCTTACTGCTTTCAACTTCCCATTTGATATTGAAAAATCAAATCCTTTGTTATCCAAAACAAGAATTGAAACATTATTTTTAACAAGATTAGGTATGTACTAAATCGGATCAAGAACAATATAAGAATTTCCTAAGTCTAATGTTATTGTGCCTTGGACCTTAACTATAACTCTTGCTCCATTTACAAGGCGAAGGATCATATCCCCTTTACATAGGCTCTTTTTCTTTCCATCCCCTATAAGGAGTTATAGATATAAGAACCACATGTGGTATCAAATAACTATGAGGAAGAATTAGTCATCAAATGCACCTCAAAGAAAAACATACCCCTTTCAAGATTAGCTAGGTAAACTTTGTAGTTTCTTTTCCAATAACCCTTTTCACCATAATGGAAAAAATTTGAATCAATTTTAGCCTTTTTCTTAACTCTCCCTGAACTCTTCTTAGGTTGCTTCCCTTTCGAAGAAGAACTCTTCTTCCTCTTACTTCCCTTTCTAGGGCCCATAAGACCCTTCAACTTGGAGGAGGATGCCATCATAAGAGGTTTTTCTTTTCTGATTGTCATCTCCTCAATCACTAACATATTCACCAATTCGTTGATCGTGACTGTTTGCTTGGACATGTTAAAGTTCACATTGAATTGGTCGAATGAAGGGGGCAACGTTGCACTATCAAATCTACGTAAAGGTCATTTTCCATGATCACGTCAAGTTGTCCAAGCTTTTCAATGGGTCAAATCATCTTAAGTCCGTGATCATAGACATTGCCCCTTCACTCATCCTTGTGCTAAAGAGCTCCTTAGATAAAGCAAACCTTTCATGCCTTGTTTGAACACCATGCAACTCTTGTAGGTGCATGTAGATCTCAGAAGCATGTTTTTATGTGTTGATGAGTCCTTTGGAGCTCATTAGTCATGGATACCAACATGAGGCATCTAACATATAGATCATCGTCTACAAATTTTGGGAACACTTCACAAACCTCATCCGTTGCATCATCACCCAAAGTATCTGGTAGACTTTGATCAAGGACATATGTTCTCTTATTGGAGTCAAGAATTAGTTTAAAAATTCTTAACCAGTCTTGGAAGTTAGGCCTAGTGAGTTTATTGGTTTCCAAAATGATTGTGAGTGGATTTTTAGCCATTTGTTTGTTGAAGATTTCAAAAATCTACACGAGTTGAAAAAAAAGAATCAGCATGTGATTGAGTTTGATATTAAAACATGTTCATGGTCTTTCAAGCATATGTTTCTACCACTATTTTATCAAATTCTTTACCCCCAAGAAGAATTCGGGTAATCACAATTCCTAGTGAGAATTAAGACCCAATGACTTGCCAATGGACCCTCATGACAAAGTGCCATCTGCAAGCAATTGAAAGGTAAGCAACCTTTGCTAATTACATCTCATGCAACTCTTGATATATTTTGCCTCACTTTTCATATAGACCCATGTGACCATGTACCATCTATACTACAAATGTGAAGTCAAACCCACCAATTAAACTTTATCTCAAGATGGCCTCACGACATCCCCCGTGATTGAGTGCCAATGCGTGAGGGTTCCCAAGTCAAAGGTGTATCTCAAGCTAAGTATATGCTCACAGCTTTCCTGCTAAGTGTGACCCTCATGATCAAGTCCCATCACACAAACTCGGTAGCATCATCATGGCATATACTATTAGTGGAAGGAATACATTAATTAAAACTCTTTTAATTTGTATCCATTTTAACTTAATATTGATATCACTTAGACGTTCTAAGTGGAGGTTTTTGCTTGCAAAGATCTCATCATTTTATTTTCTTATTTAGGTTGTCTATATCCTAATGATGCATCTCATACATCAATAAGATTTGGAAAGCATAAATAAGTAAATAGCCTAGCATGCTCCTAAGGTAGGATGACCGTGGGCCTAACCAAGTGATGCACTTAGAGCTATAGGTGCATCACTTTAGTTGATTTTAAGTGGGTTCAATTAAACTAAATTATTACAAAAATGTATCCCATACATTCATAGGTCTTCAATTGGCTTCCATGCCTCCATTAGAATCCTTGCTCCATGCAACATTTACATGTAATAGAAATCCTCACCCTTAGAAGTTCTACTCTCATAACTTTTACAAGATAGAACAAGAGACATGCAAGCCCCATTTAATACAACCCATTTCAAAAACTTTGAAGCAAATAAAATCAATTTAAAAGGCTCATGATCTTCCCCATACATTCATCATTCATTTAACAATTAAATTAACAACAAATAAATCTAGAATTAACAATTAATTCCATCAATTAAATGCTCATCTCATAAACAAATAGTTGAACCTAGCATAACACTTATGTCATTAATAGGATATCAACTTTAACCAATTTTCAAAAGCTTTCAAGTATGTCAAACATAATTTTGAAGCATAACACAACTCTTGTGCAACCAATGTGTGTAGTGCAAAAACTTATTGAGCATTAAAGAAGTTGAGAAAACAACTCAAAGCTCACCAAATACTCCCAATATTAGACTACCTAGCAGCCCTCAATGCACGGCTAGGTAGCCCATGTGCACAACATGTGCCTGCTGCCTAGCCAATGCCTAGGGAGAGTCAGCAACCCTAGCCTTTGGAGTTCAAGACATGCCAAGTCTATTCTCCACTCAACTTTTATGTACTAACAATTTGTGCACATGTTCTCAACATCATAACACACATTTCAAATCAATTTAAAACTAAAAATAAAAGTGATCAAACATGCTTTCAAAAATTAAAAAAAAAAAAGTGAGAATCAAGTTCTTTAAGTAATCTCCAACTTAATTCCAATCAAATTGGATGCAAAATAGACCAAAACTCTTTCAGTGATGAGCCAACATGCTATCAACATATAACATCAATTAATGCCAAGACATAATTCAACATTAATTACTATGAATTAAAACATACTAACTACATGAATTAACATTTAAATCTCATAATAGCATGCTTTTCATTCATCAATTAAGGAGCCACATATAAATCACCTAAATTCCCAAATCCATCAATTGAATCGAGAATATTGTAATATAGATCAATCTATGACATGAATCAATCAACCAAACAAAATCCAAATCTAAGCATGATTAAGGCTTCGATACCACTTGAAAGCAAGATAGGCACTAGGATCTATAATCAAAACTTTAAAACAAGAAATAACTAGTGCCTACAAGCATTACAGGGATCTGATCATGCCTTGAGTTCAAATTGAGATAGAGGATTACCTTGATAAGCAAATTCAAAATGAAACAAATGAACTCTTCACCGACTCCAGATTCTATTAGCTCATGGCACAGTGGAAGAATAGCAAAGATTGTCCTACCAAATCACCTCCTAAAATTCCAAAAAAATTATTAAAGATAGCCAACACGATGAAGAATCTTCAGTCAAAAATTTAGATCAATTGGCCATGTAGATCATCCCGGATAAATTCAAAACGTTGTACCTCATGCTAAGAGCTCTACAGAAACTAAACAAGCCACGCGTCTTGTCTCTATTAAGATGGTCCACACACCAATAAAACTTCCTTAATTCTCTCATCCATAAGTTAGAATAGAACCAAAGAATTAGGGATGAAGAAGGCCAAAATTTTGGTTGGAGGAGGAAGAAAAGCTAAGCCTTCAATACATGAAATGTTAGCTTGCACAAGGGGTTGATTTTAGAGGAAAAATGAAAAATCAAATTCTTCACACCTTTTGCATACCACATTCTCTCTTTGGCCAGCTCCCATGCTATGTCTACATATAGATACAAATTTTTGTGATGCCAAGGCGACATCACACATTCCATGAAGGGGGGGCCAAGATGCCAATATAGCAAGGGAATCTAAATATTATTTGAATTTTATTTGCATCTTAATTACATTTGGAATCTCATTTCAAATCAATTAAGATGTCATCTCAAATCTCATTTGAGTCTTCCCTCCAAAAATGCATTCCACCTAGTTAATCAAATTAAACTCTTTAATTTAATTAATTATTCTTTGATTAAACTCTTTAAGTCAAACTAACCTATCTCTTTAAACTCAATTGTTAACTTAAATCTTTAAGTTAACATGACCAATTGACGGTCACGTTGGCATCAAATAATTAACTCCTTAATTATTGGTTTAATTTAACTCTTTAAATTAGTTGATTAATTTAACACTTGAATCAATCAAGTCAAACTTGACCTTCAAACTTGGCACACAAATTTGGTCCATTAGGATAGAGAGATCCCTTTTCTAACTCCTTAGAAAATTCTCTCCATCAACTAAGAAGCTAATTAGATTTTGTGTATGACCCAATAGGTTCTACCATTCATTGGACATGAGCTCACAACTCCTTATGACTTTTGAGTATCTTATATCCGTTCTAGTTTAAAACTCCTTTCAAACTAGTTGACTCAATTTAATTAATCTCATTAATTGAAGAGTATCCAATCTCCATGGTCAATGTCCAACCTAAAGCCCATAGAGCCCAACTAATTGGCCGAAGTGAATATTTTAGAGAACCATCATTGCTCTATGCGTGCCATGCAAATACAGTCTTTTCATCTCCTATCTCTTGAAAGAGGCCTAAGTCAAGATATTTGTTATCTCCATTAGCCTCAATACTATGTCTCTATTACCAATGTTTGAATCCATTCATATGACCTTACTTCTGAAAAACTCCTTTTTTCAAATTATCACACCACCTTCGCAAGGATTTCTTAGAATCAATTATTATAGAATATATAGGAGATGTACTTGCCCTTTACAATAGTGAAGAGTTAGATTCCATCTTGGATCATACAAACCTCCATGTCAAGTGGCTCATACCCAATCTCAACCTAAAGGACCCGCTAAGTGGTTAAGGATGAGTCAAAGCATGAGGACTGGACACAAGATTACCCGAAATCCTTAGGTTGAAGGACTATTAATACTCACTAGCATAAGCAGGAGAACTAGCCACTACTGACTTGCTACTTTGGCTATCTAATGGATTCTCTGATGGGTCTTCAATGACTTATTCTCTAACAGGCACCCACTAACATACACCCATATATCATGCAGTTAGTTGCTCATGAAACAGAGCAATCTCCAACCCTTGAATTTATGCATTGTTAGTGCAAGCCTATTCAGATCTTAGATGCCCTATCTCATAAGATCCTATAGCTTGGAAGTTTTAAGATCACAATTGTGTGAGACTTATTCCATAGTCACCAACCAAGTTCCGCAGTCTTAGGTGATCTAAGGGCTTCATCCAAATGCAAGTGAAGTATAACAAAGCATAAGATAAAGGTGGCCATATAGAGAATATCATTCAATCAAGATTGTTTTACAAGGTAATAGATTGTACAAGGCCAATATTATTGGCTTACAAGGTACTATACCAACAATCTTCCATTTGCACTAAAGCCAATACCCTATGGCCTTTAGACTTATCTTCTCAAGAAGTCCTTTAAAAGCATTTTGCGATAGGGGTTTTGTCAGTGGATCTGTTGTGTTCTCTTCCAAGGCAACCCTCTCCACTCAAGTGTCGCCTCTAATAATAATCTTCAGATCAAATGATATTACCTCAATATGTGCTTGGATCACTGATGAGATCTTGGCTCTTTAGCTTGCACTATCGCCCCGTTGTTGTCACAGAAGATAACAATTGGCTCAGCAATGCTAGGCATTACATTCAACTCTTGAATGAAGTTTTCCATTCAAATACCTTCCTTCGTGGCTTTTGAAGCTACAATATATTCTGCCTCTGTGGCCGAGTCGGTCGTGGTTTCTTATTTGGAATTTTTCCAACTTATCATGCCACTATTAAGGCAAAATATGAATTCAAAAGTGGATTTGAGGTCATCTACATCGGATTTGAAACTAGAATCCAAAACCCTTCAAGTTTCAATTTTCCATTGCTGTACACCAAAAATAAGTCCTTAGTTATTCTTAAATACTTAAGGATCATTTTACAGCCATCTAGTGACTCTCATCGGGGTTGGATTAGAACATGCTCATAACATTTAGCTAGTGTGCCACATTCGGTCTTGAACATTGAACCGCATAGATTATGCTCTCTATTGCCAAGGCATAGGGTATTTGGGGCATTCTTCGATTTTTCTCCTTAGCCTTGGGGGCCATAGACTTGGAGAGACAAATGTCGTGTCCCATGGGAAGGAACCTTCTCTTAGATTCTTTGATACTAAATCTTTTTAGTATCTTGTCAATTTATGGGATTTGGGAAAGCCCTAACATCCTCCTCAATCTATCTTTATAGATACATTTTCCCAATACGTAGGATGCTTCTCCCAAATCCTTCACAGAGAATTGTATAGATAACCATGCTTTAGTGTACTCTAGTATTCCTACCTCATTCCTAATGAAAAGAATGTTATCAACATAAAGCACAATAAACTATATTGAATTCCCACTAGCCTTCTTGTACACACATGGCTTAAACATATTTTTGACAAAGCCAAATGATTTAACTGTTTTGTCGAAATGTATGTTCCAAATTCAAGATGTTTGTTTAAGTCCATAGATGGACCTTTGGAGCTTGCAAAACCTTTTGCTCAC
Organism: Jacaranda copaia; assembly: GCA_014898725.1. Classification (NCBI taxonomy): domain Eukaryota; kingdom Viridiplantae; phylum Streptophyta; class Magnoliopsida; order Lamiales; family Bignoniaceae; genus Jacaranda; species Jacaranda copaia. Next base: position 1,847,238 of record JACGDI010002672.1, on the reverse strand, counting down.
TCCCTTTGGACGTAAAACTTTATGGTTGCTTCATGTAAATTTCTTCTTCAATGTCACCATTGAGGAAAGTGGTTTTCACATCCATTTTCCATATCTTATAGTCATAATATACAGCTATGGCTAGTAAGATCCAAATGGACTTAGGCATAGCAACCGATGAAAATGTTTCCTTAAAATCAATACCGAATCTTTGAGTGTAACTTTTTGCCACTAGTTGTGCTTTAAAAGTCACTACTTCTCCATTTACCCCATGCTTTTGCTTATAGATCCATTTGCAACCAATAGAAACTATTCTTTTTGGTGGATCTACCAAAATCCATACTTTGTTTGAGTACATGGGAGTCCATTTCGGATCTGATAGCATCAAGCCAATGTCTTGAGTATATGTTCGACATAGCTTCCTCATAGGTCTTTGGATCCTCATCTGATTGACCTATCTCATGAAGAAATCCAAACCTTTCAAGTTGCTTCTTGATTCGGTCCAATCTTCTTAGAGGTTGTGTACTAAGTTTATGAAATTTTGTTGTTTCCACCATTTATGGGATTTCTTAATCATCTTGAACTTCGTCAAGATTAATGACAATGCCTTTCTATCCAATAGAAATTTTTTTTTTGCAAAAGGTGGGCATTCCTTGAGATAAACACCCTTCGTTTTGAGGGATCATAGAAGTGATAGCCTATAGACTCTGTTGGGTATCCTATAAACTTGCAGAAAGTGGATCTACTATCTAATTTATACCCCATCGTACATCTCACATAGGTGGGAGATCCTCAAACCTTTGGATAGCGATAAGAGGGTGCTTTGCCATGCCATATCTCATATGGGATTTTTGGCACTAACTTTGAAGGTACTATATTTAGTAGCCTCGCAATCATTTCTAAGGTGTATTCCCAAAAGGATATGGGTATATCATAAAAACTCATCATGGAACATGTTATGTCTAACAAAGTACAATTTCTCATCTCGGTTACTTTATTAAGCTGGGGTGTGCCAAGTGAAGTCCATTGAGGGAGAATCCCATTCTATTTAAGATAATCCAAGAACTCGACACTTAAGTATTCTCCCCTTCGATCCGATCGAAGGGCTTTAATGCTAAGTCCTTTCTGCTTTTCCACTTCATTCTTATACTCTTTGAACTTTTCAAAGGCCTCAGACTTGTACTTCATAAGATACTCATGTCCATACCAACTATGGTCATCGATGAAAATGATGAAGTAAGAATAGCCACCTTTCCCATTAACCCTTAGTGGTTCATAAATGTTTGTATGTATCAAATCCAAAAGAGTTGTGGATCGCTCCATTTGTCCTACAAAGGGAGCCCTAGTCATCTTTCCCTTCAAATAGAATTCACAAGTGGGAAGATCCTCAATGCTACTAACTTTTTGTACTTTGAGAGCTTCTAAGTCTTGCATGCCACAAAATGGCTTCTTCTTGGATATTTAGCTTCCTTTTATTTATTTGAGCATGCATTCGAGGAGTGGGAAAAACAAGCATGTATAATCCATTAACTAATGTACCTTATGCAATTAAGAAACCATTCCTTAATGCTTTCAACTTCCTATTAGATATTGAAAAATTAAATCTTTCATTGTCCAAAATAGGAATTGAAACAATGTTCTTAACAAGATTAGGTATTAGTAAATTAGATCAAAAACAATACATGAATTTTCTAAGTCTAGTGTTACTACGCCTTACACCTTGGCTGCAATTTTGCTCTATTTCCAAGATGGACGATCATATCCCCTTCACGTAGACTTCTTCTTCTTTCCATCCCCTTTAAGGAATTACTGAGGTGAGAATCACATGTAGTATCAAATACCCAGGAGGAATAATTAATTGTCAAAATGCACCTCAAAGATATGCATACCTTTCTCAAGAGTAGCTAGGTAAACTTTGTAGTTTCTTTTCCAATAACCCTTTTCACCACAACGGAAAACAATTTGCATCAATTTTAGCCTTCTTTTTAACTCTCATGAAACTCTTCTCAGGTTGCTTCCCTTTTAAGGAAGAACTCTTCTTCCTCTTACCTCCGTTTCTAGGGCCTCTAGGACCCTTCGACTTGGAGGAGGATGCCATCATAAGAGGTTTTTCTTTTCTCATCGTCACTTTTGGGGTCACTAACGTGTTCACCAATTCATTGATCATAACTATTTGCTTGGACATATTAAAGTTCACAATGAATTGGTCGAATGAGGGTAGCAATGATTAGAGGATCAAATCCACATAAAGCTCATTATTCATGATCACATCAAGTTGTCCAAGCTTTTGATGAGTCCAATCATCTTTAGCCCATGATCATGGACACTTAACCACCCTTCTCCTACTATTTTATCAAATACTTCACCCTCAAAAAGAATTCAGAAAATCACATTTTCTAGTGAGAATCAAGACCCCATTGACTTGCCAATAGACCCTCATGACCAACTACCATCTACTAGCAATCGAAAGGTATGCAACTTTTGCTAATTGCATCTCACACAACTCTTGATATATTTTGCCTCACTTTTCATATTGACACACGTGACCATATGCCATCTATACTACTAAGTGTTAAGTTAAACCTATCAATTAAACTTTATCTCAAGACGGCCTCACGACATCCCCAGTGACCGAGTGCCAATGCGTGAGGGTTCCAAAGTCAAAGTTGTATCTCATGCTAAGCGTATGCTCACAACTTTTCTCCTAAGTGTGACCCTTGTGATCGAGTGCCATCACACAAAATCAATAGCATCATCATGGCATACACTATTGGTGAAAGGCTTGGATTAATTAAAACTCTTTTAATTTGTATCCATTTTGACTTAATATTGAAAATGCTTAAATGTTCTAAATTGAGGTTTTTGCTTGCATAGATCTCATCATTTTATCTTCTTATTTAGGTTCTCTATATCCTAATCATACATCTCATGCATCAATAGGATATGAAAAACGTAAATACGTAAATAGCCTAGCATGCTCTTAGGGTAGGATGACCATGAGCCTAACCAAGTGATGCACTTAGAGCCATAGGTGCATCACTTCGGTTGATTTTAAGTGGGTTCAATTAAACTAAATTATTACATGAGTGTATTCCACACATTCATGGGTCTTCAATTGGCCTCCATGCCTCCATTAGACTCCTTACTCCATGCAACATTTACATGAAATAGAAATCCTCACCCCTAGAGGTTCTACTCTCATAACTTTTACAAGATAAAACAAAAGGCATGCAAGCCTCATTTAATACAACTCATTTCAATAACTTTGAAACAAATAAAATCAATTTAAAAAGCTTATGATCATCCTCATTCATTCATCATTCATTCAACAATTTAATGAACAATAAATAAATCTAGAATTAACAATTAATTTCAACAATTAAATGCTCATCTCATAAACAAATAATTGAACAAGCATAACACTTATGCCAATAATAGGAGATCAACTTTAACCAATTTTCAAAAGCATTCAAATATGTCAAACATAATTTTGAGGCAATGCACAACACTTGTGCAACTAATATGTGTAGTGCAAAAATTTGTTGAGCATTAAAGGAGTTTATAAAACAACTCAAAGCTCACCAAACACCTTTAAAACCAGGATGCTTGGCAGCCCTTGGTGCACGGTTGGGCAGCCTATGCGCATGGTGTGTGCACGCAGCTCGATTAGCGCCTAGGCTTGTGCCGGCAACTTTGGCTTTTATAGTTTAAGGCTTGCCAAGTGTGTTCTCCACTCAACTTTCATGCACCAACACTTTTAGCACATATTCTCAACATCATAACACACATTTTAGATCAATTTCCAGATTCAAAACACCTTTTAAAACTGAAAATACAAGTGCTCAAACATGTTTTCAAAAATTAGAAAAAGTAAGAATCAAATTCTTTAAATAATCTCCAACATAATACCAATCAAATTGGATCCCAAATAGACCAAAACTCTTTCAGTCATAAGTCAACATGCTATATCAACATATAACATCAATTAATGCCAAAATACTTTTCAACATTAATCGCTATGAATTAAAACATACTAACTACATGAATCAACACTTAAAACACATAATAGCATGCTTTAAATTCATCAATCAAAGAGCTACTTACAAATCAACCAAATTCTCCAATTATTCAACTGAATCAAGAATATGGTGATGAAGATCAATTCATCACATGAATCAATCAACCAAGAAAAATCCAGATCTATGCATGACTCAGGCTTCGATACCACTTGAAAGGTAAGATAAGCACTAAGGGGTGGGCAAAGGGTGCTTAGGTGGCAAAAGGAATCCAAATTTCATTTGAATTTATTTGCATCTTAATTACATTTGAAATCCCATTTCAAATTAATTAAGATGCCATCTCGAATCTCATTTGAGTCTTCCCTCCAAAAATGCATTCATGCTAATTAATCAAATTAAACTCTTTAATTTAATTAATTATTCTTTGACTTAACTCTTTAAGTCAACTAGCTTAACTCTTTAAGCTCAATTGTTAACTGAACTCTCTAAGTTAACTTGACCAATTGATGGTCATGTTGGCACTAAATAATTAACTCCTTACTTATTAGTCTAATTTAACTCTTTAAATTAAATGATTAATTTAATACTTAAACCAATCAAGCCAAAATTGACCTTCAAACTTGGCGCCAAAATTCGGTCCATTAGGATAGAGAGATTCCTTTTCTAACTCCTTAGAAAATTCTCTCCATCAATTAGGAAGTTGATTGGATTTTGTGTGTGACCTAATAGATTCTACCATTCATTAGACATAGGCTCACAACTCCTTGTAACTTTTGAATATCGTATATCCATTCTAGTTTAAAACACCTTTTAAATTAGTTGACCCAATTCAATTAATTTTATTAATTGAAGAGTACCCAATCTCCATGATCAATGTCCAACCTCAAGCCTTTGGAGCCCAACTAATTAACTAAAATAAATATTCTAGAGAATCATCATTGCTCTATGCGTGCCATGTAAATATGGTTCTTTTGTCTCCTATCTCCCAGAAGAGGCTTAGGGCAAGATATTTGTCGGCTCCCTATTAGCATTGATACTATGTCTCTATTCTCAATGTTTGAATCCATTTGTGTGACCTCACCTTTGAAAAATGAATTTTCCAAATTGTCACACCACCTTGCACAAGGATTTCTTGGAATCGATCATTATAAAACACATAGGATATGTACTCACCCTTCACAATAGCTAGGAGTCAGATTCCATCTTGGATCTCACAAGCCTCCATGCCAAGTGGCCTATACCCAATCTCAACCTGAAAGACCCACTAAGTGGTCAATGATGAGTCAAAGCATAAGGACTGGACAAAAGGTTACCATGGATCCTCATGTCAAATGACTAACAATATGCACTAGCATAAGCATGAGAACTAGCCACTACCAACTTGCCATTTTAGCTATCTAGTGGATTCTCCAGTGGGTCTTCAATACCTTGTTCGCTAACAAGCACCGACTAACATACACCCGTATCTCATACAGTTGCTCATGGAATGGAGTAATCTCCAACCCTTAGATTTATGCATCATTAGTGCAAGCCTATCCGAATCTTAGATTTTCGGTCTCATAAGTTCTTATGACTTGGAATATTTAAGATGACGATCATGTGAGACTTATTCCATGGTCACCAAACCAGGTCCCACAGTTATAGATGATCTAAGGGCTTCATCCAAATGTTAGTGAAGTAAATAAAGAGCATAAGATGAAATGGCTATATAAATAATACCATTCAATCAAGATTGTACCAAGAGGGAAATAGCTTATAAAGCTATTTTCATTCGCTTGTAAGGCACTATTCAAACAGTAAATGGCTTGCATCTACTATATAACTCTCATGACAAGATATTCTCCTTGGATTGATCTTTTGATCTTTCTATTCAAGCAGTTTTATTCTTTAGCACTTCGTCTTCTATTGGGATGGAAGCCCTAACACTTCTCTAGTCTCTGCTTCTTGAGATCATTGTTAATTCTCTAGTTGTAGAGCACCTTCGAAGCCATCCATTGTAGGTTATTTGCTTGATTTCCCACCATCCTTTATAGTTATTCATTGGAGAATATTTTTTTTTCCATATCAATGCACTTCTCGACTCGAATCAAGAGCTTCTAAAAAATGGTTAGGTGTTTGACCAAGCAAGTCTAAATTCTCGTTGTAGTGGGTAATTAGTATGATGAGTCTACTTGAAAAAAAAAATGCACAACTACACATTAAGGTAGAGGAGGGTAGTATCTCATTCTAAATTCATCTATTTTTTCTATCCTTGTTAGGGATGGTGAGACTTCTCTACTTCAGTAATAGAACTGGAGTTTCTCTTTAAAGTAATGCCCTTCATCGTAGCAGCTTGCACACAAGAAATTTCCAATAGCACAATAAGTGCTTCTTGAGTTATCTACAATATTGGTTTTCTAGAGATTGAAGCTATTACACTAGCATCTCCTTTGATGATTGATGGCTGCTGGCTCTAGTGCTAGTGGGATTGCACTTTAAGTTGTTTACACTATGTGTTCTTGCCTCTTGGGGTAACATGGATATTGAAATCTTAGTTTTTGAATCTCTTCTACATTCTCTATGTTCCTTATTTTAGATGGGAGTTCTAATAGACGACACTAAGATTATGCTATTCGAGAATAGAGTTAGTGTCCTTTCTAAAAATTAGCAAATTTGAAGCATTCTTTACTTTGAAATACATTCGAGTAGAGTCAGAGCTCCCAATTTTTTGTTAGTAATTTTATATGTCCAATTTGACCTTTGAAGCTAGTATTTATTATGCTAAACTCCTTAGTGGATTTCAACCCACAAAGGTTTAAGTGCCCATCTTAGTGGGCTTAATTAATTGGGCTTTTTAGCCTTTTACTTATTTTTTATTTAATTGGGTTCTTTAATCAATTTTTACTTTTTGGACCCTTTTAATCAATTTTTACTAAAAACTTTGTTATTCTCAGGCACTTAATTTTTCATATCACTAAGGTATCCTGACATTTAGCTAAAACATCTCTAAATTTTCACGTCATATTAGTTTTTTGATCTAATCCTTTAGATGGTAATATTCTTGATCATGCGTCTTCTATCCTGATGGAAATTATAGTACTTTTCAAAATGGGACTATGTATCATCTTGTAAACCTCTCCACCAGGCCTTATTACTTTACCATCACTAAGATCTTTGATTGTGATACATTGAGGGATCTTGCAAACCCTAAGGGAAGTGCATAACTATGGTCTTTTCTTATTTTGTCCCCATTAAGATTCTCCTCTCTTGCCTTATGCTTGTGGTTATCCATGGGCTTGCTATCTTTTTAATATAGATATATTTTTGCTATAAGATACTAGCAAGATGCCCAAACTATGATGGAGAATCTCATGGATAATGTTGACAAAATGGTTAACATACTTCCACAAGACTTTTCCTTCTTTCTACTTTAGGGTGAACAATTATCTAATAATCTCAAGGTATTTTCGATTGATATAAAAGTTGAGAATGAAATACTACATAAGCTCTTCAGGTCAATAAGCAGTTAGTTGAACTAGGTGAAAGCATTCTACTATAGAATTGTGTGGAAGATCTTACAATAAGCAACCTCACTTAGTTCATACTATTGTATGCATATGAGGAAATTATCCCAATGCTCCTAGGTATCGTCAATTCCATCAAACTTTGGGAGTTTGGCTACCTTAACTCCATAAGGAATGACTCTACTAAGATGGTAGGATAGAATAGACTATGCTCGGGGGGTGAGCGATCGCCAAGGGAAGGCATTCATTACCAACTCTAAAAGTGTCCTCTAGAACATAAAGTCACATGTAGCACTAGGATCCAATTATCAAAGCTCAAAAATGCTAAAATATTAGGCTACACATGAAGCCAAGGATTAAACATGCCAGAGATTTAGATTTGGCATAAGGATTATCTTGACTTGCTCAAAATCCAAGGAAATTAAGAAGAAGCTTTCAACTGCTTGAAATTGTCTCCTTGGCGGCACAACAATTTCCAAGCAACTTTTGCCCAACCAAGTGATTTCTCCTCTAGCTAAAAATGTTACTAGAACTCAAAAACACCTTGATGGATCTACGGACCAAAATTCAACATGAATAGAAAATGAAAAGGCACTCCAGAAAAGCCTCCAAGCAACTGCCAAAAATAGAGGATCTCCAAAGGCAAGCAATCCTATTGTCTTGCCTCTAATGATAAGATTCACACACCAATGCACAATCCAATTTTTCTCAATTTTATTAGGATCACAAAGAGGATAATGAAAGGATAAAGGTTTTATTTGGAAGCAAGAGATAAAGAAAAGTGAAGTTTCAACACATGAGGCAATACTTGGGAAATTGGACAAAAATTGAGAAGATCTAATTTTAGCTTGCAAAGCACATATGACCGCGCCCCCTTCACACTCTATATCTATATATTAAGGGAGGATGGTGTGATACCAAGGGGGCATCACACCTTTCTGAAGAGTGGTGCCAACTAGCCCTTGCAAGTTGGCATGTAAATTTAAGTTTGTGTGCATTTAAATTTCATTTGGAATCTTCGTTTCATCTTATAAAATATCATCCAAATAAATTCTCATGCCACACCAAATAAGCCTTTCATTTGAATTTTCTCTCCAAAATTAATTCTTTATTTTAATTAAATTAAACACTTTAATTTAATTAATTAACTTTTGACTTAACTCTCAAATTAATTAGCTTAACTCCTTAAGCTAGTCATTGTTAACTTAATTTCTTAAGTTAACTTGATCAATTGATAGTCATGTGGCACCAAATAACTAAGTACTTAATTAATTGGTCTTAATTTAACTCCTTAAATTAATTAGATTTATTTAAATATTGAATTAATCAAGCCAAAAATGACTACAACTGTCTTCCTCCAAAATCAATCGAGAAGGAATTTCTCTAACTCTTAGAAAATTCCCTTTCATCAAGTATAATTTGCAATTGGCTTTACGTGTAACATATTAGGTTCTATCATTCATTGGACATGAGCTCATAACTCTTTATGACTTATAGAAGATCAAATATCCACATTAGTTTAAACTCCTTTAGACTAATGACTTAATTTAATTAATCTCTATTAATTGAAGAGTACCTAATCTCCATAGTCGATATCTAACCTTAAGCCCATGGAGCCCAACTAATTGGCAGAAATGAATGCTTTTAGAGAACCATTCTAACTCTATTTGTACCATGCAAATACAGTCCTTCCATCCTCTATCTCCCAAAAAAGGCCAAGCGCAAGATATTTGTTGACTCCCTATAGCCTCAATATTTTGTTTCTATCCTCAATGCTCGATTCTCCTTTATGACTTCATCTTTGGAAAACTCCTTTTCAAATTGTCATACTATCTTGCACAAAGGTTTCTTCGTATCAATCATTTAGAATACATAGGAGATGTACTTGCCTTTCATAACAACGAGGAGTCAGATCCTGTCTTAGATTTCACAAACCTCCATATCTAAGTAGCTCAAACCCAATCTCCACCTGAACAACCAGCTATATGGCCAAAGAAGAGTAAAAGCATGAAGACCTAAACACAAGTTTACCATGGATCCTCCGATCAAAGTACTAATTATATGCACTAGTGTAAGTTGGAGAACTTGGCATGACCAACTTGCTACTTCGGCTGTTGAGTGGATCTCCGGGCGATTCTTCAATGCCTTATTCTCTATCAAGCACCCACTAATATGCACCCATCTCATATAGCTTTATTCATGAAACAAAGCTATATCCAACCTTTAGATTTATGCATTGTTAGTTCAAGTCTATCAAGATTTTAGATGCCCTATCTCATAAGATACTACAACTTGAAAGATTTAAAATCACAATTGTGTAAGACTTATTTCATGGTAGTCACTAAGTGTACTGACCAAGTTCCACAGTCTTGTATGATCTAAGAGCTTTAACCAAATGCCAGTGAAGTAAATAGAAGCATACAATGGAGATGAGCATTTAAAGAATATCATTCAATCAAGATTGTATCACAAGTGAAATAGTTTATATTCCAATCTAATTGGCATGTGGGGTACTATTCCAATAATCTCCCATTTACCCTAAAGCTAATTTCTTATAGTCTTAAGACCCATATTCTCAAAATGTCCTTTAAAGACCTTTTGCAATAGGAGTTTAGACAGTAGATCTATTATCACTATTGAAAAACTGCATTTTGCGACAGAATTTTTTGTCCCAAATTCCATCGCGAAATGGTAATTTTGCGATGGCTTTTTGTCCATCACAAATTTGCAATTTTTTTGGTAAAACACAATTTTTGAATAATTTTTCTGTCACAAAATATTTTTATTTTTTTTAGTTTGCAACATTTTTCCAATATTAAAAACCTATAGTCAATAATAGTATGTTCATAAATTCAAAATCACCATAATTAACAATGTTTATAATCATCAAATGATAAAACAACAAATATTCCATAAAATCCAAACATAACATTAGATAAACAAAAAATTTATAAATTCAACAATATATAAGTATTAAAATATAATTATAAAAGTGTAATAATCATCTTGATGCAATATATACCTAAATATTCATATAAAAGTCAATCAATCATCGTCTTCATCTTCTATGTTTCTTTGCGACTATTCATTAAAAGATATCTTTAGCCGAGATAAATGTAAGCCCAATGCCATGAAGGAAAGATTTGTAGGCGGATATAATGGTGATATGGATTATGATGTTGATGTTTTGAGAATATGTATGTTTTGGAAGATGTTGATATTGATATTTTTTAAAATGATGATGTTTTTGAGGATGTTAATGTTTTTGAGAATTGATTTTAATAGATTGATTTTAGAATCAATTGATTGTGCTAAATTTTGATAATAGATCTATTGGCGAGTATATGAAATGGCATATAGGGATATTTGAAAATTAATCAAAAAATTAGTTTTAAAAAAATTATTGCGGGGGTTGTAAACCCCCACTAAAATTAATCCATTTTTTGATTGAATACACACTTCAATAATAGCGGGGGTTTAAAACCCCTGTTAAATTATTGAAATAATATTTTTGAATAACAGCAGTAGTTTGAAACCCCTACTAATATTATATGAAATAATTCTTTTTTATAATAGTGAGGGCTTTGCCACCACCACTAAATAAAAAAAAATCCCATGGAATAACTTGAAATATTAGTGAGTGTCATAATGGGGGTTGCTCAAAAACCCCCACTATGATTTAGTAGGACATGTAACTGCGAGGGTTTTTGAACCCTATTAATTTTTATTCTTTATTTTTTATTTTTTTTAGTGAAGGTCCTCATTGCCACTAATATTTAGTATTTTGAGAGCTTCGAACTTGATCATCTTGTTTTTAGAGGTATTTCAAAATCTTGCATGTCATAACATGGCATCTTTTTGGATATCTAATTTTCTTACTTCGTTGAAAGTGTATTAATGATGGTTGAGAATCTAATATGTACAATCCTTTGTTGAGTGTACCATAAGCAACTGAAGAACACATTCTTTAATGCCTTTAATTTCCCATTTGATATAAAAGGATCAAATCCTTTGCCATCCAAAATGGGAATTGAAATACTGTTCTCAACAATATATGGTACATTATAACAAAGGTTGAATATAATTACAGAGTTCCCTAAGTCTAATTTATTATACGCCTTTGGTTTTGGTCACAACTCTTACTTCTTTGCCAAGGCATTGTGGATCATATCTCTATCACTTAGTTTTGTTCGTCTTTCTATTCTTTGTAACAACTTACAAAGATAAAAATCATATGCGATATCATATATTCATGAGAAAGAATTTATTGTTAAATGCACTTCAATAATCTTCTTATTTAGGTTTTCTATATCCAAACCATGCATTTCATATATCAATAGGATATGAAAAGGATAAATAAGTATATGCACCTAGCATGCTTCTAGGGTGGGATGATCATGAGCCTTAACCAAGTAGTACACTTAGAGCCATAGGTGCACTATGTAGTTGATTTTAAGTAGGTTGATTAAATCTAATTATTACATAAATATATCCCCGTACATTCTTGGGTCTTCATGCCTCCAATTCTCTTCTTGTCTCCTTGCAATATTTACATGAGAAAGAAACCCTCACTCCTAATAATTTTACACTCATAACATTTACAAAAAAAAAAAAATTAAAAGGCATGCAAGCCCTAATTTAATGCAACCCTTTTCAACAACTTGAAATAAATAAAATCAATATTAAATGCTCATGATCATCCTCATTCATTCATCATCCATTCAACAATTAAATGAACAATAAATCAAGAATTGACATCCAATTCTACAACTAAAGGCTTATCTCATAAATAATTAATTATCTAGCAAAAATAAACATAAAATCTATGCATCTCATTTTAGCACCAAATGGAAGTAAACTTTAACTACATTTTAAAAGTAATAAAAAATGTTAAAGATAATTTTGAAAACTTGCACAACACTTGTGCACCTATGTAGCATGATTTACATAACTTTTGGTCACAAAAAAACACCAAAACTCATCAAAACTCGTCCAACACTGAAATTGGCCACTATTGCCTAGCCAGAGCACACAGCTATGCAGCAAGGGCTAGCAACATGCCCTATTTCAAGGTATACACTGACTCAATTGGTTTTTGGCTCAATTTTTGTGCAAAACAAAATTTGGGACACCTACTAAATACTAAATCACACGTTCTAGATAAATTTTCATATCTAAAACACCTCTTAAAAATGAAAATTCTAGTACTCAAACAAGTTTCAAAAATCAAGTTTAAATGAAAATCACCATTCTCCAAAAATCTCCAATTAACTTCAATCCAATTGGATTCAAAATTGACCAAACATCTTAAAGCAAAATTAAACATGCTATGTCAACATATAACATCCCCAATGCTAAATCAAAATTTAACATTATCATACATGAATCAAAAACATACTATCATATGAATTAGCACTTAAAACACATATTGGCATAATTCAATTAATCATCAATGGAGCCACAAGAAACATCAACCAAACACTCCAATCCATGAATTGGATGAAGTATTTGGAGATTTAGATCAATTCATTACATGAATCAATCAAACAAAAATCCAAATTAAAGCATGAAATAGGCTCAAATATCACTTGAAGGAGTGTGTAGTACAATGATCCATGAAATAAAGAAAATAAAGCTAAATCAAAACTTGACTACACACCTCCCAAGGATCAAATCATGCTGTAAAATGGAGTTGAAAGAAGGACAAATACCTTAATTGCTCCAAATCCAAGGTAGAATCAAGAGAAGATTGAACCTATCTCTAGTCGGCACAACAAAATTCTAGAAACTTTTGCCCAAGAAAAACACCTTTGATTTAGCTAAAATTTGGGCTGCTCCTCTCCAACACCTTGAAGAATGTCCAGTAAAACTTTCACCAAAATCAGAGATTGAAAATTGCTCCAAATCTGCCTCCAAAAAACTTCCCTGTAGTGGATCTCTAAAGAGCAAAGCTATCCAAGTGTCTAGCATCTAACAAAATGGCCCACACACCATCAGCAAACCCCAATCAACCTCTAGAGAGTTTGAATTTCAAAAGAAAAAGAAGTGATGAAGGCCAATTTGAGGAGGGAAGGTGAAGAAGAGAGGTGTCAAACTTCAACACATAAGTGAAATATACAATTTGGAGGGAAAAAGGGAATCTAGCATGAATGCTTGCATTGTGGCTGCCCAAGAGAGAGGGTGTAATACTAGTTGGCATCACACCTCACATGAGGTGAGCCATCATCTAAGCAAGCAAGTTGCATGTGAAATGTGAATTTCACTTATATTTGAATTTCATTTGGAGTCTTCATTTCATCTCACAAAATATCATCCAAATAAATTCTAAATGCACCTCAAATGAACTCCTTTCATTTGAATTTTCCCCCAAAATTAATCCTTCACATTAATTAAACTAACCCCTAAATTCAATTAATTGGTCTTAACTTAACTCCTTAAGCAAGTAGGTGTTAATTTAACCCCTCAAGTTAACTTGACTAATTAAATGTTATGTAGCATCAATTAAATTAACTTCTTAATTTAATTAGTCTAATTTAACTCCTTAAATTATTTTTATTAATTTAACAATTAAATCAATCAAGCGAAAATGATCAAAAAATTAGCCAACCATTTTCTTCCACAAAATTGATCACTAGGACTTCTCTAAATTTTAAAAAATTCCCTTCATCAAATAGAACATCCTACTGGCTTTTGTTTGTAAGTCATTAAGTTCTACCATTCATTGGACATTGGCTCATAATTCTTGTGATAGTTAGAATATCAAAATGTTCATATTAATTTAAACTCCTTTAAACCAATGACTCAATTCAATTAATCTCTATTAATTGAAGAGTATCTAATCTCCATGGTCATGTCCAACCTTAAGGCTATGGAGCTCAACTAATTGGCCGAAATGAATATGCTCTTGGTCAACCATCTAGGTCTATGCCTGTGATGTAAATATGGTCCTTTCATCTTTTATCTCACAAAAAAAGCTTATGGCAAAATATTTGCTATCTTCCTAATTGCCTCAATAACTATGTTTCTATTCTCAATGTTCGATTCCAATTTATGACCTCATCTTTGGAAAATTTCTTTTCCAAATTGTCATATTGCCTTGCACAAAGACTCTTTAGAATTGATCATTATAGAATACATAGGAGATGCACTCATCCTTCACAGTGACGAATAGACATATCGCATCTTAGATTCACAAACCTCCATATCAAGTGGCTTGCTCATACCCAACCTCAACCCGAATGACCCGTAAAGTGATCAAGGAAGAGTCAAAGTATGAAAACCTAAACACAAGGTTATCATGGATCTTTAGGTCTAAGGACTAATTATATGCACCAACACAAGCTAGAGAGTTTGCCCCTATCAACTTATCTCTACAGCTATCTAGTAGCTTATTTAGGTGGGCTTTTGGTGAACTTGTTTTCTAACAAGCACCCACTGATATGCACTTATGTGTAACATGGATTGCTCATGAAATGGAGAAATATCCAACTCCTTAGATTTATGCATCGTTAGTGTAAGTCTATCTGAATCTTAGATGTCTTATCTCATAAGATTCAATTACGTGGAATATTTTAAGATCACGACCATGTAAAACTTATTTCATGATCAGCACCAAGTGTGTGACCAAGTTCCATAGTCTTGTGTGATCTAAGGGCTTCAACCAAATGCTAGTGAAGTAAAATAAGCATGAGATGAAAATGGCCATTGAAATATAGATATCATTCAATCAAGGTTGCCTTATAAGTGAAATAGTTTACATGCCAATCTAATTGACTATAGGACACTATTCCAACATCATGATCATTACCCAGTATGTGACCAAGTCCCATGGTCTTGTGTGATTTAGGGGCTTCAACCAGATGGTAGTGACATAATATAAACATAAGATAAAGATGTCCATTTTATTTGAATATCATTCAATCAAGATTGTATAATTGGTAAAATAGTTTATATGCCAATCTAATTGGTTGTGAGGTACTATTCCAATATCTAACTTACCTTTTTTCTGGAGATCATCTAGGTTGATTCTCTCATATCTTTCATATTAGGAAGGTATGTCCTTCTTGCATACAAATCTTGCATATATAGCTTACTAAATATATTTATTTGATCTAGATGGTATAATTATTTTAAATTATTCTTTCCTTATTTATTGACTAAAATCTATTAGAATTTGCTAGAATTGACTTTCATTATTTAATGTGATCATTTAAGAATTTTAGCTTAATATTCATATCTTCATTAAATAGCAAAGAGGACCAATTTTTGTTGCATCATTAGTTATGTTTGCAGATTACATTTTAATTGTGGCTCTAACAAATTCTTGCCTTATGGGCTATTTCATTATTTGTATCCAACAATCACTTACCAAACTAGAACTTATGAACATTGTAAATGAGTTTATTTTGCAACATTCTTAAGAGTGAATCACTAAGTCTAGAAAATGAGCTTAAGAGTATTTTGAGGAGTTGTGTGATACTCTCATTCACTTCATGCTTAAATGTTTGTTAATTCCTTACTCTATTTATGCTTTTGAGAGACCTTATGGTGAAGAAAGTTAATGGGAATTTGCTTTTTATAAACCTTAAAAAATGAGGATAAGGTAGTTTATGTCTCGAAAGACTTAGTGGTGAAGAGGGATAGGAGTCATGCTTGCTCTTAAGGAGCTCTATAAATAGAACAAATTGGGCACTTGGTTACTTTAAGAACCTCTAGGTGAAGAAACTAGTAGAGCACTATCGTTTTGAATCTTCTTCAATATTCTATGTTTCGATTTGGAAGAAGAAGACTAAAGCTTGCCATATGGAGTGGCAGCAATTTGTGTATCAATCTATAGAGGTTGTGTAAATGAGACTAGTAGAAGTTTCCCTTGGCCTTTTCATAAAGCAATTAGTTCTATAATACTATAGAATCTACCTTATCCCATCTAGGATTTCGGTTTAGCACTTTGCAAAGAGCTGGTTTTCAACTTACTAGCATTTTTCTATTCCTTAACTTTCATTCTGTCAAATTATTATACTTATTTGTAAAATATTCTCATATCTTAATTGATTTGACAAGTTCAAAATCCTAAGTGAAAGATTAGGTAGGGGATAGGCTAGTCAAACCTCTATAAATTCTAATGTTTATTTACTTCTACTTTTACTGCTTCATTTACCATTAGTTTGACTTTTTGTTTAACTAGTATTTACAAAATCCTATCAGTAATTGAAATTATTTTCTGCAAAAGACTTATATCATTTTGAAAGGCCAAATAGTTATTGAGTGATAAACTTTTGCTACATTATAATCTCTTAGGCCTAATTCACCTCCCTTTTTAGGCTTTTAATCATTCTCAATTGGCATCAGAGCATTAGTTCTGTATATAGTGATGTAAGGCCTAATTCACACACATAATTCACATGCCTTGCCAATTTGCAAGACTAGTAGACGATTCCCCCTCTTGAAGAAGGTGTGATGCCACCTTGGCATCACACTATCCTCCCTCTATATATAAATATAGAGAGGGGCTACCACAAGAGATGTAAGACATCACATTCTATGTGAATTAGATTCTCTCTAAATTTTTCTCCAATTTTCAAATGTTGCATCATGAGTTGAAGCTTCACTTTCTTTTCACCTACCTCCAAAATTCTAGCCTTCATGTTTATATGTTCTTCTCGTTGTTCTCCAGCTAATAGTGAGAGGAATTGGTGTTGCAATGGTGTGTGGATCTTAACATTAGAGGCAAGACAATTGGATTGCTATGCCTTTTTTGGAGATCTAGTTTCTAGCAATCTGTTTTGAGTGATTTTTGGTGGACTTCCCAAATTCTAAATAGAGTGATTTTTCACTAAGGATACCTCAATGGGTGGGTGACCTTTTGGTGCAAGTTTTGCTCAATTCGGATTTGGATTTCCTAGTCAAATGTTGATCGTTGCGCTGGCTATGTAATCATTTCTGGATTGAAGAAGAGTTCTTCATTATCTTCTTGGATTTTAACGAATTCAGGTAATTTTGTTCCTAAATTTGAATAATTAACATGTTTAGATCCTTGTTATCTTGTGTAGCTTAGTTAATTTTAGTTTTTGAAGTCTTGATTATTAGATCTTAATGCTACACTAGCCTTCAAAAATCATGTTAAAAAAAGTCAAAAATTAGAAATTGTATGAATTTAAAAATACCAAATTGATTTCAATAACTTCTAGAAAGAATTTTAAACTAGTTTGACCTAGTCATGTTAATTATAAATCTCCAATTGGAAAACTTATTGGTACCAAGTTTGTTTAGGTGAAAAACCTATTTGTCACTAACCATGAAAGACTCAACATAGTTTTGGGGACCTAAAATAAAGCAATCTTATACAAAGTACATGCCAAGGAACATTCCCAAAAGCGAAAGTGGTGCTTATTGGATGTTCCTGTCATATGATAGGGGATGCATTTATTTTCCTTAAGCTTCACAATTGCCTTATAGGAACTGTTCTGTACGTAGACAACACAAAAGGACATATAATAGTTAAAGGTACATTGTTAAGTAGACTAGTACTACTATCGATAATATGCGGCTTGTTGAGAGCTGTAAGCATAACTTGTTTAGTATTAGCAAACTGTGCAATGAAGGTTATGAGGTTAAATTTCATCCTACTCACTGGGTTATTAAGCAAAATGAGAAACTGATTTTCACTAATACCAGGGATAGAAATATTTATTGCATAACCCTTCATGATTTAACCTACCAAAATGTGGAGTGTTTAATTATTTCATATGAAGAGTGTTGGAAATGACATAGGAGATTAGGCCACATAAACATGGAGCTTATGTCTTATTTGATAAAGAAAGATCTTGTTAAAGGTGTACCAAAGCTAAATTTTTTCAAAGATGGGACATGTGATCTATACTGAAAGGGAAAGCAAATCTGAACATCTTTAAAATCGAAGAATGAGGTTACAACTTCTAGGCTATTGAAACTTCTACATATTGACCTGTCGGGCCTGTGAAAACCACTTGCCTTGGAGGTAAAAGATATGTGTTTGTAATAGTAGATAATTATACTCATTTTCGAGGGTTATATTCTTTGCTCATAAAAATGATGTTTTAAGTGCTCATATTCCATTCACTAAAAGGCTTCAAAATAAAAAGGCCTTCATTAACAAAGTTCGAAGTGACCATGGAACTGAATGTGATAAAATAAACTTTACTTTGTTTTGTGAAAAAAATGGTTACATTCATGATTTTTTTGCTCTTAAGGCTATCTAACAAAATGGGGTGGTTGAAAGGAAAAATCAAATTTTACAAGAAATTGCTAGAATCATGTTTAACTAATATGATCTTCCAAAATCCTTCTGGGATAAGGCTGTGAATATAGCTTGTTATCTGTGAAATTATATTTTGTAAGACAATTTTTGAGAAAAACCCCCATATGAATTATGGGATGGTAAAGTCCCAAATATTTCTTATTTTCATGTTTTTGGTTGCAAATGTTACATTCGCAATGATACAAATTATTTGATAAAGTTTGATTCCAAAGTTGATGAAGTTGTCTTTGTTGATTACTTAATGTATAGTAAAGCCTATCGTGTATTTAATAAGAGAAAAAAATAGTTCAAGAATTCATGCATGTTACATTTGATGAGTTTAATCCATCTTGTGCCAAGGAAACCTTGAGTAAGAAAATTGTAGGGTTCAAAGAATTGGTCAAGATTATGGGCCCTAAGCCATCAACATCAAATCAAGCGAAAATGGAATCATTTGAGGAAATAAATCCCACTACCGAACTTAATTCCAATAAATTAGTAGAAAGTACTAAATAAAGAACTAGAAAGTTCAAACATACTTTTAGTTATCCAATTGACAAAATTATTAGAGATCCTTAAGTTGGAATAACAACTACATCCAAAGCCAAACAAGTTCCACTAGAGGAATCAAATTGTGCTCTCTTTTCAATGATTAAGCCTAAAGATGTCAAAGAGGTTGGAATAGTGCGTCAAGCTAATTAGATTGGTCTTGTAAAACTATTTTCTTGTAAAATAATCTTGACTGAATGATATTCTTTATATGGCCATATTTATCTTATGCTCTATCTTACTTCATAGACACTTGGATGAAGCCCATAGATCACATTAGACTATGGGACTTGATTACGCATTAGATGATAATCATGAAATAAATCTTATACGGCCATGATCGTAAACCTTCCAAGTCGTAGGATCTTATGAGATAAGGCATCTAAGATCTTAATAGACTTGCGTTAACAATGGATAAATCCAAGGGTTGGATATTGTTCCATTCCATGAGCAATCCCATATAAGATATGAATGCATATTATTATTAAAGAATAAGGCACTGAAGACCCACCTCGAGAATCCACTAAATAGCCATAGTGGCAAGTTTTTCTGCTTATGCTAGCACATATAATTAGTCTTTTGATTTGAGGATCTATGGTAACCTTGTGTTTGATCCTCATGCTTTCACTCTTTCTTAATCACTTAGCGGGCCAAGCACTTGAGCCACTGGGCATGGAGGTTTGTGAGATTTAAGATGGAATCCAACTCCTCATCTTTGTGAAGGGCAAGTATATCTCCTGTATATTTTATAATGATTGATTCCAAGAAATCTTTGCGTAAGGTAGTTTGACAATTTGGGAAAGGAGTTTTCCAAAGATAAGGTCACACAATGGAGTCAAACATTGAGAATAGAGATATACTACTGAGGCTATTATCGAGCCGACAAATATCTTGCACTACGTCTCTTTTGGGAGATAAGAGATGGGAGGACCTTATTTGCATGGTACACATAAAAGCTATAATGGTTCTCCAAAAGCATTCATTTCGACCAATTAGTTGGGTTCCATGGGCTTAAGGTTAGACATCGACCATGGAGCTTGGGCACTCTTCAATTAATGGAGATTAATTGAATTAAGTTGATTTAGTTTAAAAGGAGTTCTAAATTAAAATGAATATATGATATTCAAAAGTCACAAGAAGTTGTGAGCCAATGTCTAATGAATAGTAGAACCTATCGGGTCATGCACAAAAGTCAATAGCATTTCCTAAATCTTGGAGGAACTTTCTAAGTGTTAGAAAATACACTCCAAAGTGACTAATTTTTGGGGTGACCAAAAATTGAAGTGTCACTTCACTTGAATAATTTAAGTGTTAAATTATTCAATTAATTAATGATTAAATTAGATCAATAATTAAAGAGTTAATTATTTTGTGCCATGTGACCATGAATTGGTTAAGTTAATTTAAAGAGTTAAATTAACAAAATTAAGCTTAAGGAGTTAAGCTTATTAGTTTAAGTGTTAAGTCAAAGGTCAATTAATTAAATTAAAGTGTTTAATTTAATTAATTAGAAGAATCCTTCTTGGAGGAAAAATTCAAGTGAAAAGTTCATTTGGTATGACATTTTAATGAGCTTGAAATTAGATTTTAAATAAAATTGAAATGCACACAAATTCAAAATTTGAATTTGCCAACTTGCAAGCATTGCAAGCAAGTTGGCAGTCCCCTACCTTGAGGAAGGTGTGATGCCAACTTGGCATCACATTCTTCTCCCTCTATATATAGATATAGAAGTGAACTGGGCAACCATATGATATACACAAGTGAAGAATTAGATTCTCTCACATTTTTCCTCCGCTCTCTAGGTGTTCATTCATTTGTTGAAGCTCACCTTTCTCTTCTTCTCCAACACCTAAATTATCCATCTCTTTCTCATATCTCCTCTCAATCTCTAGATAATTGTGAGGAGTGATTGGAAATTTCTTTGGTGTGTGGATCATTTCGATAGAGGCAAAACAAATGGTTTGCTAAGCCTTTGGAGATCCACTAGCGAGAACAGTAACTTTATTTCAGGAGATCTAAAAGGAGTTTTGATCTGAAATTTTCACAATAGATCCATCAAAGAGTTGAGGAGCTTCTGGAATGTTTTCAGAATTTTTGGAGAAGTTTGACTCGTGCAAAAGTTGTATTGATTCTGCTGCACTGCTACTTGGCAGATTCTGGATTGAAGAAGAGCCCTTTATTTTCTCGTTGGAATTAAGCTAATCAAGGTAATTCTCTACCTAAATCTAAATCATCAGTATGTTTAGATCTATGTTAGCTTGAATAGCTTAGTTAACTTTAGCTTTTGAAGTTTTAATTATTGGATTCTTGTGCTACTCTTGCCTTCAAAAGAGCCTCTAAAAGATCTATTCTAGACTAAAGCAATGAAGGAAGAATTTGCTTAGTTTGAAAAGAATGAAGTTTGGAATGTGGTAGAATGACCATTAGACCATTCAATCGTTGGCACTGAGTAGGTGTTCAGAAATAAGCTCCATGAAATTAGTAAAGTTACTAGGAATAAAGCCAAGCTAGCAGCAAAAGGCTATAGTCAGTAAGAGGGCATCGACTACGATGAAACATTACTCTAGTTGAAAGGTTAGAATTAATTAGAATACTTCTTGCCTTTGCATCTTAGAAAATGTTTATATTCTATCAAATTGACATAAAAAGTACTTTTCTAAATAGATTCATAAAAGAAGATGTTTATGTTGAGCAACCTCTTAGTTTCAAAAATAAAAACTTTCCTCATCATGTTTTAAACTAACATAGGCTTTATATGGACTAAAATAAGCCTATAGTTCTTGGTAAGATCAATTGAGTAATTTTCTCATAAATCATTTTTCTATTGAAATCTTAGATACCACATTGTTTACTAAGCACCAAGAAAATGGTTCTCTTATTGTTCAAATTTATGACAATGACATTGTTTTCAGTAGCTCTACTTTTGAAGGGAGGAGTAGGCTAAGAATCCATAATATAAAATCATAAAAAGGCTAAATATAACTTATCTAGTCTATTCCAAGGATCTAATCATGCATTTAATAAGGATTTAGATCTAGAAAATTTACCTTGATCACTAAATCCAGAGGTCGGAGGAGAAAGACTCCAATGAACTATTTAAAAGAGCAATCGCACATAGCAGAAAGTCACCATCTCAACACATCAAGGAAGATGTTATAAAAATTTTGTGCCAATCGAAACTTCTAAAGTCCTTCAAATCTACCACGAAATTTACTAGACAGCAATGGCTCACCTAGGAGTACCAAGTCTCCCAAGTGTTGGACCTGTAATGTAATAATCCACACACGCAATGAGAGCTCTAATCAACCTCAAATTTGGTAGATAATGAGAGGATGAAAGTGAGGGAGTGGCGGTTATGAGAGAATTGGAGAGGGAAAGAGTTTGGAGAGTGTGAAACTTCAACACATAAAACATCACACTTTTGGAGGGAGAATGGGAATCTTAGTTGAATAGCCATCAAATGGCCAACCAACTCCTATTTATAGAAAGGATGATGTGATGCAAGTTGGCATTACAGCTCCCATGCTTAGTTGGCCAACTTGCCAACTAACTTGCATGCGAATTTGAAATGCCTTTGGATTTAGTCTGCATCTTCATTTCATCATATGAAATGTAATGTAAATTAACTCTAATTAAATTCAAATGAATCCTTTCATTTGAAATTCCCCCAAAATTCCAAATTCTCATTTAAATTAAATTAACTCTTTAATTTAATTAATTGATTTGACTTAACTTCTTAAATCAATTAACTTAACTCTTTAAACTAACATGACTAATCAATTATCATATGGCACCAATTAAATTAACTCCTTAATTTAATTGGTCTAATTTAACTACTTCATTTTTTTTATTAATTTAATAATTAAAATAATCACACAAGAAGACCAAAAAGTTTGTCATTCAAATTCTTCTCCAAAACCACCGCGGAGAATTTTCTAACTTCTTAGAAAATTCCTCCTATCAAGTAGAACTTCCTTTGGCTTTTGTGTGTGAACCATTAGGTTTGTCCAGTCTTGGGCATGGGCTCACAACTTATTGTGATATTTTGAATATTGAAATATTCACAGTAGTTTAAACTCCATTAAATTAGTAACTCTTTTGATTAATCTCCATTAATTGAAAAGTATCCAATCTCCATAGTCGATATCTAGCAATTGGTCCATGGAGCCCAACTAATTAGATGAAATGAATATGTCTTGATGAACTATTCTAGTTCTAAGCTTACCATGCAAATACAGTCTTTCCATCTCCTATCTCCCGAAAAAGGCCTAGGGTAAGATAATTGTTGACTCCCCAATCGCCTTGATAACTATATTTCTAATTCCAATGTTCAATTCCCCTTTAAGACGTCATCTTTGGAAAACTCATTTTCCAAATTATCATACTAACTTGCACATAAAGTTTTTGGAATCTATCATTATAGAATATATATAGGAGATGTATTTGCCTTTCACAACGATGAGGAGACGGATCCCGTCGTTGATCTCACAAACCTGTATATCTAAATAGCTCAAAAGCAATCTTAACCTGCATGACCCGCTATGTGGTCGATGAAAAGTTAAAATATGAGAACCTAAATACAAGGTTACCATGGATCCTTAACTCAAAGGACTAATTATATGCACAGCGTAAGTTGAAAAACTTGCCACTACCAAGTTGGCACTCCAGCTATCTAATAGCTTCTTCGAGTAGGTCTTCAATGAACCTGTTCTCTAACAAGCATCTACTAATATACACCCATATCTAACATGGATTGCCTATGAAATGGAGCAATATTCAACTCATTGGATTTATGCATCATTAGTGCAAGTTTATCTAAATCTTAGATACCCTGTCTCTTCAGATTTTATGATTTAAAATCATGATCATACAAGACTAGTTTCATGATCACTACTAGCTAGTGCGTGACCAAGTTTCATAGTCATGTGTGTTTTAAGGGCTTCAACCAAATGTCAATGAAGTAAAATAAGCATAAAATGAAGATACTGATTTTTTTTTTTAAATATCATTCATTCAAGATTGTATCACAAATGAAATAATTTACAAGTCAATCTAATTGGTTGCGGGGTACTCTTCCAACAATGTCTCGCTTGCCTTGAAGCTAATTTGCTATAGCCTTAAGGCTCGTATTCTCAATATGTCCTTAGGCCTTTTTTGTGGAAATAGGAGACAAAAGGACCATATTTGCATGGTACGAGTAAAGCTAGAATAGTTCACCAAAAGCATTATTCAACCAATTGTTGGGCTCCATGGGTTTAAGGTTGGACATCGACCATGGAGATTAGGTACTCTTCAATTAATAGAGATTAATTAAATTGAGTCAATTAGTTTAAAGGAGTTTAAACTAACATGAATATATGATATTTTGAAGTCATAAAGGTTGTGAGCCTATGTCTAATAAGCAATAGAACCTAATGGGTCACATACAAAATTCAATCAGCAATCCTAAATATTGAGGGGAATTTTCTAAGTGTTAAAAGGATTCCATGGTGGCCGAAAATTGAGGGAATCGGTTGATGCAATTTTTAGTCATCTCGGCTTGATCAATTTAACTATTAAATTGATCTAATTGATTTAATGAGTTAAATTAAGACCAATTAAACTAAATATTAGTTTAATTTGGTGCCTCATGATTATCATTTGGTCAAGTTAACTTAAATAGTTAAGTTAACAAGATCTAGTTTAAAGAGTTAAACTAGTTGACTTAAAGGTTAAGTCAAAGTTTAATTAAATTAAAGTGTTTAATTTAATTAAAATGAAGAATTGATTTTGGAGGGAGAATTCAAATGAAATGTTCATTTGATGCTGAATTAGAATTTAATTAGGTAGACATCTCATGAGATGAAATGTAGATTACAAATTAAATTCAAATTCAACACAAATTAACATGCAACTTGCAAGATGCTTGCAAGCTGGCATGCTTAGGTGGCACCCCCACGTTGAGGAGGGTGTGATGCCAAGATGGCATCACACCATCTCCACTCTATATATAGATATAGAGAAGGGGGCATTCAGCACTAAGAAAAACACACATTTTGTGCATCTAAAAGTTAGATCCAAAATTCTCTCCAAAAGTGATTCTCTCATAAATTGAGGCATCACTCTCTTCTTCACCTCCCTCACCATTTTTAACTTCCTACCACTTCTATTTCTCCTTATTTTTCCAGCTAAATTGAGGAGAAAATGATTGTCAATTGGTGTGTGGGCTTTGACATTAGAGGCAAGATGAATTTTGGATTGCTTGCCTTGGTGATCCTCTATTCTAGTAGTGTGTTTTTGGAATCTGTTTAAGGTCTTTCTGGAATCCTTTGGTGCTAAAATTTTTGCTGGAATCTCTCCATCGAGTTGGTAAAATTTTGGTCCACATTTGGATTGATTCTGAGGTGATTTTCTTGATCACAAGTTAATCACACTCTGCTGCGCCATAAGCAATCTACCTTTAGGAAAGGAAACTCTACTTCAAGTTTTTGGTTGGATTTTACTTGAAAAGTAACAATCTTACTTTTATCTATTATATAGGCATGATTTGTATCCTTGGATTGGTGTAATCTAAGTTAGATTTTAGTTTTTAAATTTTTTAAATTGGATCCTTTGCATTACACCTCTCACACTAACTTTTAGTGATCCACAAACATCCATATGGATCAAATCCAAAGAATTTGTGGTTTGTTCCATTTGTCCTACAAAAAAATGTTTGGTCATTTTCCCTTTAAACAAGATTCACAAGAAGGAAGATCCTCCATGCCACTAGCGTTTAGTGCTTTAAGGGCTTCTAACTTATTGATCCTATTTTTGGAAATATGTCTAAGTCTAGCATGCAACAAAATGGCATCTTCTTGGTTATCTAATTTTTTTTTACTTGGTTGAACGTGGATCAATGATGGTTGAGAATCCAAAATATATAATCCATTGTTTAGTGTACCATTAGCAACCGAAAAATCTTTCTTTATTGCCTTCAAATTCCCATTTGATATAGAAAAATCAAAACCTTCACTATCTAAAATGATAATTGAAATGATGTTCTTAATAAGATCGGTATAGAGTAACATAGATCAAGTACAAGTAAGGAGTTCCCTAAGTCTAACTTCATAACGCCTTTGACTTTGGTTGCAATTTTTGCTCCATTGTGTAGGCGTAGATCATATCTCCTTCATTTAGACTCCTTTTTCTTTTTATCCATGTAACCAACTACAATGGTGAGAACCAAACATGGTATCAAATATCCATGAGAAAGAATTTATCGTTAAATGCACTTCAATAAAGTACATGCCCTTCTCAAGGTTTGTAAGGCATTTTTGCAATTTCTTTTCCAATGGCCTTTCTTACCACAATCGAAACAAGTTGCATTGGCTTTTTTCTCTTTGTTTCTCTTATCTCCTCTTGAGGGTTTCAATGATTACTTTCCCTTCAATGAAGAACTCTTTTTTCTCTTATCTCCCATTTTAGTACCCATGGGGCCCTTAGACTTAGAGGATGATGCAAGCATTAAAGGTTTATCTTTCTTCATAGTCGCCTCGGCGGTCACCAACATATTGTCCAACTTGTCAATCATTACTTCTTGCTTTGACATGTTGAAGTTCATAACAAATTGGTCAAAAGAGCACGATAATGATTGGAGGATCATATCTACATATAGCTCATTGTCTATAACCACGTCTAATTGAGCAAGTTTCTCAATGAGACTAATTATTTTAATGCCATGATCATGGACACTTGAGCCCTCAATCATTCTAGTCATAAATAGCTCCTTAAATTAGTAGCGTTCATGTCTAGTTTGCACATCGTACATGTATCTCACGTGCTATTTTCATGTGCTACTGAGATTTTTGGAGCTCGTTGGACATAGAAGCCATCATAAGGCATTGGGTTTAAAGATCACCTTCTACCCACTTCGTGAACATTTCATGTGCCTCATCATTAACATCATCACCAATGGTGTCTGATGGACTTTGAGTATGAACATAAGTCCCCTTTTTGAAATCAAGAATTATCTTGAGGTTTCTAAGTCAATCGCGAAAGTTTAGCCCGGTTAGCTTGTTAGTTTCAAAAATCACATTGAGTGGATTCTTAGTATTTTCTTTTGAGATTTCAAAAATCCACATAGGTGAAAAAGAAGATATAAGCACATGATTGAATATTGATATAAAAAATATGTTCATAAACTTTCAAGCATGTTTTTTTCCTAGTATTTTATCTAATTTCTCACCCCTATAAGGAATTCGAGAAATCTCATTTCCTAGTGAAAATTAAGGCCTAAAGGACTTGTAGTGGACCCATGACTCAAGAGACATCCACAAGCAATCGTAAGGTAAGCAACTTTTGCTAATTGTATATTTATGCAACCCTTGATATGTTTTACCTCACTTTTCATATAAACTCATGACTCGTATGATATCTACACTACTAGGCATTTAATTCAAACCTTCCAATCAATCTTGGAATCGAAATCGCACTGTTATTCCATGACTCATGAGACTATGCATAGAAAGTGTCAAATCAAAGTCCATCATATGCTAAGTAAGTAAGTAAGCATAGCTTTGCTCCCTAAACGTGACCCACAACTCATGAGACATCATGTAAATGTGGCAGCATATCATTTCACATACTATTGGTAGAAGATATGGTTTAATTAAAACTCTTTTTAATCTATATCCATATTGACCTAGGGCCTATTCTTTTATGTTTTGGCCATTTTCTAGAAACAAATTTAGGGGAATGGATTTGTGGGAAAAAAAAGTGGAGAATGTGCCAAGTATTGATTTTTATTTTGGGAAAATATAAAAAATAATTTGAGAATGAGTTGTTTGTTTCTTTATGTTTTGGAAAGAGACAAATTTTATTATAGATGTCAAATCAATTATTTCTTAACTGGGCTTGTAGGGTGAAAGTAACTTTTTGATGTATTATATAATGTATATTTATAGTCGGATGATGTGTGTATATATTTATAATGATTGCAATATGAGTGTAATTAATTTAATTGGTTATTTATTTTGAAGTTTATATTTTTATAAATTTAACATTAGTAAATGATGTATTATTTGGAATAAATCAGCATACATCATAAATGTTAACATCAAGTTATAAAAAAATTTAGTTACTATACATTAATTATGAACTAATTACTATTTATTAATTAAAATATAATTATTTAATTTATTACTTATGATTATGTATAAACAAAACTTAGATACCATCAAAGGGGAAGGATCTTATGAAGGAGATTAGATCTAAAACGAATTCACGAAACCCAGTTTATAATTAGTAATTAGGATGTCATTTACCTGAATTTACCAGCCCACTATATAAATTTGATTCAATACCCAAATGCCCACAAGCACCAACCAAGCTAACAAGGGCAAACAAGGGGTATAACCCAGAATTAAACATACATGGAGTGCTCGTAAAACCTCAAAACTTGATTGGATAACTCATTTACAAATCTAAACCTTCAACATAAGCCTAATCTTTAATGACCTTGAATACCGAGGAAGTATCTAGAAGTATCTAACTCATAGTTGTTTAACACAAAATTCCTTAGCCTATCATTAGGCTAGGAATGAACAAATATTTAAATAAAAGAAAAGAAACAAACCTTAAGAGGCGCACCAGAGGATATAAGCTTTTGTCAACTTTGATAATATTATTGAGTTATAGAAATTAAAATATTCAGAAAGTGTTTACAATATTTCAGAATATGAAAGAAAAGAAACTCAAAATATTTCAGGCTCTCCCTAACTATACAATTGAGAACCTATTTAAAGAAAACTCAAAGAAACTATTATGGATCCCAAAATATTATTCTGAAGTCTGAATAATAAAAGGAAAAAAGCAAAATACTGTGCGGATTTCAAATTTTCAAATACGAACAGTAAAAAACAAGAGGTAAATAGTATTTGTATTAATCAAATTACTATTTCTGTCCTATTACAAAATAATTTTATCAATCACAGCAACCTTCACCACTCACACTATGATCATTATTTATCTCTTCTCAATGCTTCCAACATATCATCAAGATCTTTGTCAGTATAAACCAGAATATCATCATTTGGATCCTGAGATTCTCCAGCAAGGCATCCAAATTGATTATCATCTGTTTTTTATTTTGATAAAGTTGCCATTGACATTGTATCTTCAGAATCATTGGAAATTTCAATGTCCTCCTTATAATCAGCAAACTGATCCTTTATCTCTTCATTAACCATATTAAGCATTTCTTTTAACAAATCAACTTTAGACAATTTGCCTTTCCTCATCCGAATTTTTTCAGACGCTTTTCCTAAGATTGATGAGGCTTCTTTTTTCTTATCTTCATTAACAGAATCCAAATAAATTTGTGTGACCTTATTAATATTATCTAAGGTTTCTTGACCCTCCATTTTTCCAGTAGTTTTATCAATTTGCAACTTCTTGTTCCACCATTTGATATAAAATGAACAGTAGAGACAATGAATATTATCATCAATGAAATCAACTTCTGGAACCTATTTCCAGATCCACAGAATAGAGAATTCCATAAAAAAAACATTGACGCCTTATTAAAGGCCATCTGATTTTCCAATTTGGCTTCTTGAAGCTTGGGAGAAAAATTAACCCATTTATCATAAGCTTGACAAAACTAATATGGGAGGATATTATGAGTCGGGCCGAAAGATTTTCACCAATTTAAAAACCAATTTGGAATTTGATTTTTAAAAACTTCAGGACACACCTTTATAAACCATGTGTGTTTTTTCCTAGGATTTTCATAATAAAATATTTTTTGAAAAGCTTGGATATAATCTCAAAAATTGAATTTATGAATAACTCTATTATCTTTTATAAAAAAACTCTTTTTCTTTTAGAGAAGATATTCCCCATTCCTCAATTGAAATGAGTTTTTTAATAATAATTTTTGAAAAATTATAAACGGATTTATCTTGTGAGCTTGGATAAAAATGAGAAATCTCACAAGAGCTAGTAGTTATTAAAATATTTTCATAATAAGACCTAGGTTTATAAGACCCAACAACATATGATGCTATATCCAAATACCTTTGAATTATTATACACGGATCATGTTTCCATTTAAGATCATTATGTTCAAGAATCATTATTAGATCCTTATGATCTTTTTGCTCAAATGTTGTGAGACATTCCTCATCAACAAGGGTAGAAGAATTTGTAGTAACATCAACAAAAAAAGGATTTGAAAGTTTATTAGATCCTTTAGGTTGACAAAGTGCTGGATGGCTAGAATCGGAAGTCCTATTAGAACTTTCCTTAAACTATTTAAACTGCAGAAATTCTGCAAACAAAGGATCAACAGTATAAGTGGGATTAGAAGCTTGAGAAGCATATGATGCTTGAGAAATTGGTGAAGTTATAAGCTTCTGTTTTCCATGTTGAATTAATGGCCTGGGAACACTTGTATTGGAACCTCGTCCTCCTTTATTAGAGAAGGGATTAGCTCCTTTCCCTCTATTATGAGAGGTCATTGACCCTGCAAATATTCACGAATTAAAAAATCAGGAAAACTATTATAAATCCCTTTTCTATAAATAATTTTAAAATTAAAAGGGGCAAAATAAGTTTGCCACCTTGCAAATATTTGTTTTGAAACATCATGTTTAAAATCGTTATTAAACATGAATTGAGTAGATTAACAATCAATTTTTATAATAAAAAATTGATTATATAATCATCTTGAAATTTTAACACGCATTTTACAATTGCAAAGATTTCTTTAGCAATAGTAGCATAATTTTTTTTACTTTTATTCCATTTTCCTGAACAAACCCTAACAAGAACTTCTTGTTTACTATTAGGATTAACTTGTTTTAAAATACCACCATAGCCAATATCAGAAGCATAAGTTTCTATTATTTTATCCCAATTTAGATTAGAAAGCATTAAACAAGGTAACTAATTAACTTTATTTTTAATATTAATAATAGCATGAGTATGATCATCACTCCACAGCTTAGGATTTTTCTTTAACCTATCATATAAAATTGCAGTATCATCAGCAAGATTTTTATAATATGGAGAAATATAATTAAAACTTCCTAAAAATCGCTGCAATTGAGTTTTATCAGTAATTTTATTAAGAAACTTAGAAGCAAATTTAATACTTCTATTAATAGGAATAATTTTTCCTTTTTCAATAAAATGACCTAAAAATTTAATTTTAGTTTGGAATAAAATCATTTTTGATTTTGAGATGACAAGACCATTATTAATAATAACTTGCTTAAAAATATTAAGATGTTTAAAATGATTTTCTATAGTATTAGAAAAAACAAGAATGTCATCAATATAAACAATAATAAAATTATTATAAGGATTAAAAATATCATTCATAATTTTCTGAAATTCAGAGGGAGCATTTTTTAAATCGAAAGGCATAACATTCCATTCATATTATCCAAAAGGAAAATTAAAAGCAGTTTCAAACCTATCTTTTTTAACAATTTGTATTTGCCAATAACCAGATTTTAAATCAAATTTAGAAAATATATTAGCATCAAACAATCTGTCAAGTAAATCTTTCTTATTAGGGATTGGATATTTAATCCATTTTAAAACCTTATTAAGAGGTTTGTAATTGATAACTAACATGGGGGCACCATGCTCCTGTTCCTTATGTTTATTAACATAAAAAGCAGTATAAGACCAAGAAGACTTGGTAGATCTTATAAGATCTTTTTGCAATAAGGATTCAATTTTTTTCTTGCAGTAAGCCAGATACTCATAATTCATCTAGCAAGGATGAGCCTTTGTTGGGATATTCCCATCAAAGTTATCCTCATAAGGGAGATCAACAATATGCTTTTTTTTTATTCCAAAAGACATTAGAGTGTTCATTACAAGTGGTCAAAGAAATTGATTTTCAAGAAAAGAAATTTTTTCTTTTAATTTAGGCTTAAGTAATTGTTCATCTATATTAAGACTAACAATTTCTTGTTTTAAACAGTTAATATGATTGTTCTTAGCTTTAATTAAATCTTCAATTCTATTAAGAATTCTAAAAAATGGTTCAGATATAAACTGAAAATGTAAATCTTTACCTTCAAAAGTACTTATAAAACCTTTCTGATCAACCATGTTTAAAGAAAACATTTTCTTTAAAAAAGGTGAACCAAGTATAATTTGGTTTGAAATATTTTTTACTAATAAAAAGCTTAAATGAATGCAAGTTTTATTTTTACAAAAAAAAGCCTTTGACAATGTATAATTAATATCAAGTTTTTCACCATTAACGAAACAAAGAACATGAGAAGTCTTTTCAAAATATCTAGTAGGTATAAGACCTTTTTGAATACAAGTAAGGTCAGCACCACTATCAACTAAAACAATCAATTCTTCTGAAAATTTATTATCAATCAAAAGATTAATTTTTACAAGTTATTTTTGTGAAGTTAACCATTTCCAATTTAGAAAGGAAATCATCACTTTGTAAATTAGCAGATAAATCAAGAAAATTGTCAAATATATTATCTAATCTAGGTATAACCTGTTTTCCTTGTGAAATCTCTAATTTTCTCATTTTTTCTTCAAGGAACATATTATTCTTTTTAATTTCTATTATCTCATTCTTTAAATTATTAACTTCATGTTTTAAATCATTAACAAAATTTGGACTACTAATTTTATTCTTATTATCTAACATTTTATAAACTTCAGCCATATAATAAGGTTCATTATCCTTAATATTAAAAATAAATTCTTCAGGTTTAGAAGAAGAAGACGAAGGAGTATTTTCAATTTGATCAATTATTTTAGATCTTAAAATTGGATCTTTTATTAATTTTAAAAACTTAATTGTTTCATCATTATTAATAACATTTAAATCATTAAATTGAAACATGAGTTTATATAAATCCTCACTATCAGATTTATTACTATTAGTGTTAGAATTAACATAAGATTTACCCTTTTTACAAGGTTTACGCTCAGATTCTGAACTATCAAAATATTTATCCAAAGAATCAATATTAGCAGAAGAAATATTATCCTTAGAATCATTATCAGATGACTCAAGCATAAGTTTATAAAGAGCATCTTTAATATTATCATCAATATCAAGATTATTAATCTTAGACCTCATTTTACACTTATTAGCATAATGACCAACCTTATCACACTTATAACATGGACCATACTTTTTAAACCTTTTATAAAGTTTTTTATTAGATTTTCTTTTTTCTCTCCCTTTTTCTCTTTCTTTTTTATGAAATTTTTTCCTATACCTTTTCTTCCTGTAAGAAAAATTTTAATCTTCTTGAATTTTATTATTATCCATTGGTTTTGGAATTTCCATACAAAATTGACCACAAAACTGACCTAATTGTTTTTTCTCAATTATATTATTTCATTTTATTTGTTGATTCAATTTTATTTCATTACACAATTTAATCCTTCCTGAATGCAACTTCCTATTAACTTACCATAAATAAATTTATCATAATCAATATTCACATCATTATGTCTAAGAGTTTTCCTAACTCTCTCAGCAAATAAAGAAGGCAAGCTATCAATAAATTTTGATTTCCAGTGAAAACTATTAAACTCTAGAAGTTCTAAGACTCTAGATAAAATAGTATTTTTATACCACCTAAATGAGGTGAGACTCTGACATTTTAAACTATTAAGTAAAGTTCTATTATGCTCAGAGTTATTAGTCCATCTACTAGTAAAATATTTTATAATAGTAACAATTACAGTATAAACAACATTTTCAGTACCACTACTAGTACCTTCTTGCTCGTGCTTAACAGTATTAAAAATTTCTTCCTTATTAACAAAAGTAAGATAATCATCCCACCAATCTTTGAGTTGTCCAGTAAAACTAGCAACTATCATTTTAGCTACTGTTTTATCACTATTAGCATTATATTTACAAATTGTACTATACATCAACATTCTGCGCACTAAATTATAAATATGACGCTCAGTAAATCCATCCAAATTCTACTCATAAATATGTTTACCAGAGTAGGAATTATTAACAACCAAATCTTGTTTCTCATGCAATACATCTTGAGGAGAAGGACGGGGATAATAATAAGTACGCATAGTAGGACAATCAACATATTTTTGAAGTTTATTAACTTCCTCATTAATAGCTCGTTCATATTCATCATTATTAATAGTAGATATTCTAAATTCAAAAAAAAAATTAGTTATTAACCTTTCTAACTTAGATATATCTCTAAGTCTAAAATTATCAATTTTCGGGGGAGGTTGGATACTAGGCATAGCAATTAAATCAGGTGTAGGGGCAATAAATGTTGATTTATTAATTTTTTTCTTCTAAATCACTCATTAACTTATTAAGTATATGAATATTAGTGATAATAGTAGAAAGCCTCTGATCTAAAGAAACCAGGCTTTCACCAAGAACATTTAAATATAAATTACCATAATTTTGTTGTTGTATTAAAAGATTAATTTCCCTAGAAGTAGCAGTCATATGATCACTAACAACAAATTTATTAAATGCGGAGAAATAAAGGTTTTTATTTCTTTCCACATAAAAGGTTTCTTGAGGGGAAAAAACAGATTTCTGTTTGTGACCACTCTCAACAATATAAGTACATTTTAAAACTAAAAGGTAAGGTTCAATATAAGTAACCATAAATCAAGGAACAAAAGGGATTAATTGATCCTTTTCCGACACAAATTTATAAAATTCATTTTGAAAATTTGTTTGTTGTTCTTTAGTAAAATTATTAAAAAACCAATTCCAGAACATTTTCCAACAATCTTTATTAAATTTAGTTTTTATTAGCTTTCGATTATAAGAACCAGGGCTAAAACAATTTTTTGTTTTAAACATTAAAAATAGTCAATTGAATGCTAGTATTTCTCACAGAAAAGTCCATATCGGACCTAGTAGGTTCAACAGAATCATCGCTATTATTATCTTTCAATGGAACAACATGAACAATATTAGAATGATTAATTTTTAACCTATCAAATCTAGTGTTAAGATTATTATCTTTTCTTTTTTTGAAAACAGGTTCTCTTAATTGAGAAGTAGAATCTCTGGACAAAATAGGGCTTTCAACAGTATAATCAAGTGAATCCAGAAAAGAGAATGAAGATTTAATAGATCTCAAAGTTTTTAATAGGTTATTACTATTATATTTAAACTGAATAGAAATATCACTATCAGGAGTTTGTATAATTTGACTAATCTTCGTTTGCATTACAGGTTGTACAGGAACAGTTTTTTCAACTAACCAATTATCAGAAAATTTAACTTTATCCCATGTAATAGGTCTACGAGTGGTGATATGAGATTTACAAAAATTAGTTTCTATAAGAATTGCTTCATTATTACTTTTATTAATTATTTTACACATAGAATTTAATATATAAAGTGATTTATAATAAATACGATAGCAAATACAAATTGTCTCGGCATTAGGCATATAGTTATAATCATATAACTTAACATTTAATGTTAAAGTATATATAATATTTACATCAGTAAGGGACAACTGTAAAAATGATGTATTATCTGAAATAAAATACATATTAATTAATTATTTATGAAATTATAATTGTATCTTAATTATAAAAAAAAACATATATCATAAATATTAATAGCGACTTATAAAAAAATGCAGTTACTATATATTAACTATGAACTAATTACTATTTAATTTATTAAACTTAATAGTAACTAATCAGGAGACGTTCAGGATGTTTCTAGAGAGAGAAAGTTCTCTTGCTTGTCTCGCCCTTTTTCTTAAACCCCGATTCCCACTTTCCTTTTTAACAAATTTCAGCCATTCTCCTCTGTTGACCGGAGTTTCTGGTACTTTTTTCCTTCGCCGCCGCTTCCAGC
>JACGDI010002672.1:1758384-1805959 GCA_014898725.1 Jacaranda copaia | reverse complement strand
CCAAAAAAAAATTTTTTTTTTCTAAATTCTCATTTTAATTAAATTAATTCTTTAATTTAATTAATTGATTTGACTTAACATCTTAAGTTAATTAACTCAACTCTTTAAGTTGGCATAACTAATCAGTTGCCACATGGCATCAATTAAATTAACTCTTTAATTTAATTGATCTAATTTAACTTCTTAATTTTTTTGATTAATTTAAAATTAAATTAATCATGACAAGATGACCAAAAAGTTAAGCACTCAAATTCTTCTCCATAATCGCCTAGGAGAATTTTTTTAACTCCTTAGAAAATTTCTCTCATCAAGCAAAACTTCCTTTAGGCTTTTGTGTGTGACATACTAGTTTCATTCATTTATTGGATATTGGCTCACAACTCATTGTCATATTTTAAATATTGAAATATTCACATAGTTTAAACTCCTTTAAACTAATAAATTTTTTAATTAATCTCCATTGATCGAAGAGCACCCAATATCCATAGTCGATGCCTAGCAACAAATCCATGGAGCCCAACTAATTGGATGAAATGAATATGTCCTGATGAACTATTCTAGCTCTATGCTTGCAATGCAAATATGGTCCTTCTATCTTTTATCTCTCAAAAGAGGTTTAGGGTAAGATATTTGTCAAGTTTCAAATAGCCCCAATAACAATGTTTCTAATTTCAAAGTTCGATTCTCCTTTATAGCCTCATCTTTGGAAAACTCCCTATCCTAATTTTCATATTATCTTGTGCAAGAATTTCTTGGAATCAATCATTATAGGATATATAATAGATATACTCACCCTCAACAGCGACAAGTAGATGGATCCCACCTTGGATCTCACAAACCTCCATGTCTAAGTAGGTCTTATCCAATCTCAACTCGGATGACCTGCTGCATGGTCGGTGAATAGTCAAAATATGAAGACTTAAACACAAGGTTACCATAAATTCTCAAGTTAAAGGATTAATTATATACACTAGTATAAGTTGGAAAACTTGCCACTACTAACTTGCTGCTCGGCAATCTAGTGGATTCTTTGGATAGGTCTTTAGTGAACTTGCCCTCTAACAGAAAGTAAGATATGCATTAAGATTTATAATCAAAATTTCAAAACATAAAGTAACTAGTGCCTATAATCAAAACAGGGATTAAATCATG
The DNA here is from genome assembly GCA_014898725.1 of Jacaranda copaia. NCBI lineage: Eukaryota > Viridiplantae > Streptophyta > Magnoliopsida > Lamiales > Bignoniaceae > Jacaranda > Jacaranda copaia. The sequence goes on along the minus strand of JACGDI010002672.1, from coordinate 1,804,807 downwards.
CATGGGAGTTAGATTTAGATAGAGAATTACCTTGATAAGAAAATATGAGAACCTGGAATTCAGATTTCGATAGAGGATTACCTTGATAAGCATATCTAAGAAGAAACAAGTGAATACTTCACTGGTTTCAGAATCTGCCTACTCGTGTCATAGCAAAAGGATTGCTACGATCAACCTAACAAATAGCCTCCAAAAATTTTGGAAAAATTAATGGAGATAGACAACAACTTGGAGAATCTCCAGTCAAAAATTCAAATTGATTAGTCATCTAGATTGTCTTGGAGAAAATTGCAAAGTCGGACCTCGCCCGAAGAGCTCTCCAGAAACATAGCAAGGCACACATCTTGCTTCTATTGAAATAGTCCACACACCAATGAAACTTTCTAATTCTCTAGTTCATGAGCTGGAATAAAACCAGAGAATTGATGGTGGAGGTTGAATTTGGGGTAGAAAGATGAAGAAAGAAGCTTAGCCTTCAACACATGAAATGTTAGCTTGCAAATGTTTTGGATGGAAATGAAGAATTTAATTCTTCACACCATTTTTCATATACACGACCTCCTCTCTCTATATCTATATATAGAGGCTGAAAATGTGTGATGCCAAGTTGGCATCACTTAATGCACGGGGGGTGGCCAAGTAGGGTTGCTTAGGTGGCAAAATTTGAATCCAAATCTCATTTAAATTTCATTTGCATCTTAATTACATTTGGAATCTCATTTCAAATTAATTAAGATGCCATCTCAAATCTCATTTGGGCCTTCCCTCCAAAATTCATTCTTCCTTAATTAATCAAATTAAATTCTTTAATTTAATTAATTATCTTTGACTTAATTCTTTAAGTCAAACTAGCTTAACTTCTTAAGTTAAATTCGTTAACTTAACTCTTTAAGTTAACTTAACCAATTGATGGTCATGTTGGCACCAAATAATTAACTTCTTAATTATTGGTCTAATTTAATTCTTAAATTAGTTGATTAATTTAACACTTAAATCAATCAAGCCAAAATTGACCCTCAAAGTTGGCCTCAAAAATTGGTCCACTAGGAAATACCATTTTCTAACGCCATAGAAAATTCTTCCAATTAATTAAGAAGCTAATTGGATTTTGTGTGTGACCTAATAGATTCTATCATTTATTGGACATGGGCGCACAACTCTTTGTGATTTTTAATATCTTATATTCATTCTAGTTTAAAACTCCTTTTAAACTAATTGACTCACTTTAATTGATCTCATTAATTGAAAAGTACCCAATTTCTATGGTCAATGTCCAACTTTAAGCCCATAAAGCCCAACTAATTAACCGAAATAAATATTCTGGAGAACTATCCTCGCTCTACGCATGCCAAACAAATATGGTAATTTTGTTTCTTATCTCTCGAAAGAGGCTTACAGCAAGATATTTGTCGGCTCTCTAATAGCTTTAATATTATGTCTCTATTTTCAATGTTTGATTCGTGTTGTGTGACCTCACCTTTAGAAAACTCCAAATTGTCACACCACCTTGCGCAAGGAGTTCTGGGAATTGATCATTATAGAACACATAGGAGATGTACTCACCCTTTACAGCAGCGAAGAGTCGGATTCCATCTTGGATCTTACAAATCTCCATGCCAAGTAGCTCATACCCAATCTCAACCCGAAAGACCCGCTAAGTGGTCAAGAATGAGTTAAAGCATGAGGACCGGACACTAGGTTACCATAGATCCTTAGGTCAGTGAACTAATAATACATACTAGTGTAAGCAGGAGAACTAGCTACCACTGACTTGCCACTTCGGCAATCTAGTGGATTCTTCAGTAGGTCTTCAGTATCTTGTTCTCTAACAAGCACCCACTAATATGCACTTGTATTTCATATAGTTGCTCATGGTCAAGCCTATACGAATCTTAGATGCCCTATTTCATAAGATCTTATAACTTGAAAGCTTTAAAATCACGATCGTGTGAGACTTATTTTATGGTCACCAAACCAAGTCCTGTAGTCATAGGTGATCTAAAGGCTTTATCCAAATGCTAGTGAAGTAAAACAAAGCATAAGTTGAAGATGACCATATCAAGAATATTATTCAATCAAGATTGTACCACAAGTAAAATAGTTTACAAGGTCAATCTCATTAGTTTGCAGGGCATTATTCTAACAATCTTCCACTTGCCTTAAAGTCAATGCCCTGTCACCCTGAGACCCATCTTCATAAGATGTCTTCCAAAGACCTTTAACTTTTAGAGGTTAATATAGTAGTTCTACTATATTCTCTTCTAAGGCAATTTTATCCAATCAATTGTCACATCTATCAATTAATATCATATAGCAAATGATAATGCATTTAATGTGTTTAGATCACTGATGAGATCTTGGCTCGAGTCATAAATTATTTTCCAAAGATAATTGTAGGCTCATGCACGCTAAGCATTACATCCAATCCTTAGATGAAGTTTTTATGCAAACACCTTTCTTTGTGGTTTCCAAAATCACAAAGTATTCACCTTGGTGATTATCGAGGCCATGGTATTTAGTTGGAACTCTTTCAACACACCATGTCGCCATTAAAGCAAAATATGTATCAAAAAGTAGATATTAGGTCATCTACATTGGATTGGAAACTTATATCTAAAAATTCTGCAAGTTTCAATTCTCCATTGTTGTATACCAAAAAAAAGTCCTTAGTTTTTCTCAAGTACTTTAGGATTATTTTTACGGCTAACCAGTGACAATCACTGGGATCGAATTGGAGCCTGCTCATAACGCTTAGCAAGTGTGCTACATCCGATCTTGTACATTGAATGACATACAATTATGCTCTATGTAATGAATGCATAAGGTATGTGGGGCATTTTATGTTTCTCGTTGATAGCCTAAGGGGCCATAAGCTTGGAAAGACAAAGATCACATCCCAAAAAGGAAGAACCCTCTCTTGGATTCTTTCACATTAAACATCTTTAGTATCTAGTTCAATGTACAGAATTTGGAAAAGTCTTAACATCCTCCCCGATCTATCTCTAAGATATGTATTCCTAATACGCATGATGCATTTCCCAAGTCCATCATGGAGAGTTGTGTAAATAACCATGCTTTAGTACACTCTAACATTCCTACCTCATTTTCAATGACAAGGATGTCATTGACATAAAGCATAATAAACTATATACTACTCCTACTAGCCCACTTATGCACACAAGGTTTATACACCTTTTTGACAAAGCCAACAATTTGATTATCATATCAAAAATGTATGTTCTAAGTTTGGGACGCCAATTAGAGTCCATAAAAGGATCTCTAGAGTTTGCAAATCTTTTGCTCACACCGTTTGGATGAAAAATCTTGTGGTTACTCCATATATATTTCTTCTTCAATGTTACCATTGAGGAAATCAATTTGCACATCCATTTGTCATATCTTATAGTCGTAATATGTAGCTATGGAAAGTAGAATCTGAATGGACTTAGGCATAGCGATCGGTGAAAAGGTTTTCTCAAAATCGATATTGGGTCTTTAAGTGTAACCTTTTCCACTAGTCACGTCTTAAAAGTCACCACTCCTCCATTTATCCTAAGTTTTCGCTTATAGATCCACTTGCAACCAACATAAACTATTCCCTTCGGTAGATCTACCAAAGTCCATACTTTGTTTGAGGACTTGGAGTCCATTTTGGATCTCATGGCTTCAAGTCAATGTCCTAAGTCTATGTCCAACATAGTTTCCTTATAGGTCTTTAGATCTCTATCTGATTAACTTGTCTCATAAAGAAATCCAAACTCTTTAGGTTACTTCTTGATTAGGTTCTACCTTTTCAGAAGTTGTGTGTGAGGCCCTTTGATATTTATTTGTTTCTACTACTTGTAGGTTATATTGATCGTCTTAAACTTCACCAAGTTCAATTACAACGCCTTTTCTATCTAATAGAAATTTCTTTTCCAAAAAGGTGGCATTCCTTAAAACAAACACATTTTGTTCCGAGGGATCATAAAACTAATAACCCATAGACTTTCTTGGGTATCCAACAAACTTGCACAAGATAGATTTACTATCTAACTTATCTCTCACTATCCGTTTCACGTAGGTGGAAAATCCCCAAACCTTTAGACAATGGTATGAGGGTGCTTAGTTATGTCATATTTCATATAGTGTTTTTGGCACCGATTTTGAAGGTAATACTCTTAGTAATTTCGTTGTCATCATAAAAGGTATATCCTCAAAAGGATATAGGCACATCAAAGAAGCTCATTATGGAATGTACCATGTCCAACAAGGTACGGTGTCTCCTCTCGGCTACTTTATTATGTTGGGGTATACCACGTGGAGTCTATTGAGAGAGAATTTCATTCTCCATTAGACAATCCAAGAATATGGTACTTAAGTATTTGTTCTCTCCTAAGTCTTTTTTGCTTTTCTACTTCATTGTTATACTCTTTGAACTTTTCAAAGGCCTTAAACTTGTACTTCATAAGATATATTTGTGTGAACTGATTATTACCATCGTTGAAAGCAATGATGTAAGAATAGCCTCTTCTCCTACTAGCTCTTAGTAGTTCACAAACATCCATATGAATCAAATCCAAAAGATTTGTGGAGGGCTCCATTTGTCCTACAAAAGAAGATTTGGCCATTTATTCCTTCAAATAAAATTCACAAATAGGAAGGTTCTCAATGCTGCTAGCATTTAGTGCTTTGAGGGCTTCTAATTTGTTCATCATAATTTTTGAAGATATGACCAAGTCTTATATGCCACATCATGGCATTACCTTAGATATCTAATTTCTTACTTAGTTGAGAGTGCATTAGTGATGGTTGAGAATTCAATATGTATGATCCTTTGTTAATTGTACCACAAGCAACTAAAGAACTTATTCTTTAATGTCTTCAATCTCCCATTTGATACAGAAGAATCAAATCCTTCGCTACCCAAAAATGAGAATTAAAATAATGTTCTTAATAATATATGGTACTGTATGACAAAGGTTTAATACAAGTATGGAGTTTTCTAAGTCTAACTTATTGTATGCCTTCGACTTTGGACACAACTCTTGCACCTTAGCCAAGGTGGTGGATCATATCCACATCACTTAGTTCTATTCTTCTTTCTATTTTTTTTGTAACAATTTACAAAGAAAAGAACCATATGTGATATCAAATATCCTTTCATCCTAAATGTACCTCAATAAAGCACAAGCCCTTCTTACGGGTTGCAAGGTATTCTTTGTAATAGTGTTTCCAATGGCCTATTTTGTTCAAGTAGAAACAAATAATATCGACTATTTCCTCTATGATCTTTTTGACTCATTCGGGATGCCTTTGGTAGTTGTTTTCCCATAGAGAAAGAACATTTCTTCCTTTTTACCTTTCTTTCTAGCATCCCTAGGGCCCATAGACTTGGAGGAGGAAATAAGTGTCAAAGGTTTGCCTTTATAATGGTAGTCTTCTTCTAGATCAACACTTTGATAAAAAAAACTTAGCTAGAATGTGAGGATCAAATCCTCATGTAAATCATTGTTCATCACTATGTCTAAGTTGAAAAGCTTCCCCAAGCCTAATCATTTGTAGACCGTAGTCGATGACATCTGACTTCCTATTTATCGTAGCTTGAACAGTCTCATTTGACAACATAAACTTCTCATACCTCATTTGCTTTACAAATTTTTGTAAACTTTAACTAAGATACAATTCATGTGTCCTTGAGACTTTTAAAGTTTGTAGATGACATTATGAGACTAAGGGATAGGACGATCTTAAGCCCAATTCATGAACTTTTCATGTGTCTCTAGATCTACATTAATCTCAAAGGGATTATGCGTACCATAATATATGACCTCTATTCGCTTGTAGGAATCTAGAATGACTTTCGAGGTTAAGTCAATCATGAAAGTTTGGCCTGGTTGATTTATTGGTTTTCAAAATAACTTTGAGTAGAATTTTAACTATTTTTGAGATTTCACAAATCCTTAAAGGCAAAAAAAGAGAATATGAGCATGTGATTGAATTTGATATTACAACATGTTCATGGTCTTTCAAGCATATTTTTCTCCTACTATTTTATTAAATCTTTCACCCCAAGAAGAATTTGGGAAATCACATTTTCTAATGAGAATCAAGACTCCAATGACTTGCCAATGGACCCCCATGATCGAGTGCCATCTACGAGCAATCGAAGGATAAAAAACTTTTGCTAATTACATCTCATGCAACTCTTAATATATTTTGCCTCACTTTTTATATAGACCTACATGATTGTGCACCATCTATACTAAGTGTTAAGTTAAACCCACTAATCAAACTTTATCTTAAGAAGGCCTTATGACATCTCCCATGATCGAGTGCCAATGCATGAGAGTTCCCAAGTCAAAGGTGTATCTTATGCTGAGTGTATGCTCATAACTTTCCTCCTAAGTGTGACCCCCGTAACTGAGTGCCGTCACACAAAATCGGCATCATCATCATGGCATATACTATTGGTGGAAAGTTTGGATTAATTAAAATTCTTTTAATTTGTATTAATTTTGACTTAATATTTGAAAATACTTAGACGTTTTAAGTGGAGGATTTTTACTTGCAAAGATCTTAGCATTTTATCTTCTTATTTAGGTTTTCTATATCCTAATTATGCATTTCATACATCAATAGGATATGAAAATTGTAAATAAGTAAATATTCCAGCATACTCTTAGGGTGGGATGATCATGAGCCTAACCAAGTGATGCTTAGAGCCATGGGTGCATTACTTTGGTTGATTTTAAGTGGGTTAAATTAAACTTAATTATTACATGAGGGTATCCCATACATTCATGGGTCTTCAAATGGCCTCCATGCCTTCATTGGATTCCTTACTCCATGCAACATTTACATTAAATGAAAATTCTCGTATCTAGTGTTTTACTCTCTTAACTTTTACAATATAGAATAAGAGGCATGCAAGCCCCATTTAATACAATTCATTTCAACAATTTTGAAACAAACAAAATCAATTTAAAAGGCTCTTGATCATCCCTATTCATTCATCATTCATTCAACAATTAAATGAACAATAAATAAATTTAGAATTAATAGTTAATTCCAAAAATTAAATGCTCATTTCATAAACAAATAATTGAACCAAGCATAACACTTATGCCATTAATTGAAGATCAACTTTAACCAATTTTCAAAAACTTTCAAATATGTCTAAAATAATTTTTAGGCATAGCACAACACTTGTGCAACTAATGTTTGTGGTGCAAAAACTTGTTGAGCATTAAAGGAGTTGAGAAAACAACTCAAAGCGATCCAAACACCCTCAAAATTGGGTTGCCTGGCAGCATTTGGTGCGCTGTTGGGCAGCCTGTGTGCACACTTCCCATCTAGCGCCTAGGCTTGTGTTGGTAGCCTTGGTTTTTATATGGTTTAAGGCTTGCCAAGTCTGTTCTCCACTCAACTTTCATGCACCAACAATTTTGGCACATGTTCTCAATATCATGACACGTATTTCAAATCAATTTATAGATTCAAAACACCTTTTAAAACTAAAAATGCTCAAACATGCTTTCAAAAATTAAAAAAAGTAAGAATCAAATTCTTTAAATAATCTCCAACATAATTCCAATCATATTGGATCCGAAAATGACCAAAACTCTTTCAATCATATAACATCATGCTATATCAACATATAACATCAATTAATGCCAAATCAACATTCAACATTAATTACTATGAATTAAAACATACTAACTACATAAATTAATACTTAAATCACATAATAGCATGCTTTTAATTCATTAATCAAGGAGCCACATACAAATCAACCAAATTCCCCAATCCATCATTTGAATCAAGAATATGGCAATCCAGATTAATCCATTATATGAATTAATCAACCAAATAAAATTCAAATTTAAGCATGATTATAGCTTTGATACCACTTGAAAGCAAGATAGGCACTAGGATCTATAATCAAAACTTCAAAACATAAAGTAACTAGTGCCTATAAGAAAAAAAAGAATCAAAGCGTGCTTGGGATTCAAATTTAGATAGAGGATTACATTGATAAGCAAATCTGAGAAAAAACAAGTGAACACTTCATCAGTTGTAGAATCTGCCTACTCGTGGCATAGCGAAAGGATTGCGATGATTGCCTTACCAAATATCCCCTAAAAATTATGGAAATATTACTGAAGATATCTAACACCTAGGAGAATCTCTAGTAAAAAATTTAGATTGATTGGCCATTTGGATTGTCTTAGAGAAAATCACAAAGTCAGACCTCACGCAAAGATCTCTCCAGAAACATAGCAAGGCATGCATCTTGCCTCTATTGAAATAGTTTACACACTATTGAAACTTCCTAATTCTCTAGTTCATGAGCTGTACTAGAACCATAGAATTGATGGTGGAGGTTGAATTTGGGGTAGGAAGATGAAGAAAGAAGCTTAGCCTTCAACACATGAAATGCTAGCTTGCAAATATTTTGGAGGGAAATGAAGAATCTAATTCTTCACACCATTTTTTATATGCACGATCTTCTCTCTCTATATCTATATATGGGGGCTGAAAATGCGTGATGCTAAGTTGGCATCACACAATGCATGAGGAGAGGTGGCCAAGTGGGGTTGCGTAGGTGGCAAAATTTGAATCCAAATCCTATTTGAATTTTATTTGCATCTTAATTATATTTGAAATCTCATTTGAGTCTTCCCTCTAAAATTTATTCTTCCTTAAATAATCAAATTAAACTCTTTAATTTAATTAATTATTTTTTGACATAATTCTTTAAGTCGAACTAGCTTAACTCCTTAAGCTAACTTCGTTTACTTAAATCTTTAAGTTAACTTCCCCAATTGATGGTCATGTTGGTCCCAAATAATTAACTCCTTAATTATCGATCTAATTTAACTCTTAAATTTGTTGATTAATTTAACACTTAAATCAATCAAACCAAAATTGACCCTCAAAGTTGGCCTCAAAAATTGGTCCATTAGAAGACACCATTTTCTAACACTTTAGAAAATTCTCCCCATTAATTAGGAAGCTAGTTGGATTTTGTGTGTGATCCCATAGGTTTTACCATTTATTGGACATGGGCTCACAACTCTTTGTGATTTTTGAATATCTTATATTCATTCTAGTTTAAAACTCCTTTTAAACTAATCGACTCAATTCAATTAATCTCATTAATTAAAGAGTACCTAATTTCTATGGTTGATGTCTACCTCAAGTCCATAGAGTCCAACTAATTAGCCAAAATAAATATTCTAGAGAATCATCATCGCTCTGCGCATGCTATGCAAATACGGTCCTTCCATCTTCTATCTCTCGAAAGAGCCTAGGGTAAGATATTTATCAGTTCCCTAATAGCCTTGATACTATGTCTCTATTTTCAATATTTTATCTCTGTTGTGTGACCTCATCTTTTGAAAACTCCTTTTCCAAATTGTCTCACCATCTTGCGTAAGGATTTTTGGGAATTGATCATCATAGAACACATAGAAAATGTACTCGCCTTCACAACAGTGAGGAGTTGGATTCTATCTTTGACCACATAAGCGTCCATGAAAAGTAGCTCATACCCAATCTTAACTCGAAAAACCAACTAAGTGGTCAAGGATGAGTCAAAGCACGAGGACCGGATACTAGGTTACCATGAATCATTAGGTTAGAGAACTAATAATATGCATTAGCATAAATAGGAGAACTAGCCACTGATAATTTGCTACTTCGGCTATTTAGCACCCACTAACATGCACACGTATCTCATATAGTTGCTCATGAAACGGAGCAATCTCCAACTCTTGCATTGTTAGTACAAGCCTATTCAGATCTTAGATGCCTTGTCTCATAAGATCCTATAACTTGAAAGTTTTAAGATCACGATCGTGTGAGACTTATTTCATAGTCACCAAACCAAGTCCCACAGTCATAAGTGATCTAAGGACTTCACTTAATTGCTAGTGAAGTGAAACAAGGCATAAGATGAAGATGGCCATATCAAGAATATTATTCAATCAATATTGCACCACAAGTGAAATAATTTACAAAGCCAATCTGATTGGCTTGTAGGATACTATTCCAACAACAAGCATCCACTAATATGCAACCATGTCTATCATAGATTGCCCATGAAATGGAGCAATATCCAACTGCTTGAATTTATGTATTATTAGTGTAAGTCTATCTGAATCTTAGATATCTTGTCTCTTGGATTCAATGATTTGGAATATTTAAAATCAAGATTGTGTAAGGCTTGTTTTATAATCACCACCTCGTGCGTGACCAAGTCCATAGTCATTTGTGATTTAAGTGCTTCGACGAAATGTTAGCGAAATAAAATAAGCATAAAATGAAGGAGGCCATTTTATTTTAATATCATTCAATCAAGATTGTATTATAAGTGAAATAGTTTATATGCCTGTCTAATTGGTTGCAGGGCACTACCCCAACAGCTTTGTCAATAGTTTATTGAGAAAATGAAATAGAAATTTCAAATGAGCTTAATTGGAGAGCTCAATATCATTTAGAGTGCATTTGAATCTATTTGGATGACATTTTATGAGATGAACTAAATATTTTAAATGAAATTCAAATGCAATTAAAATGTAATTTCACTTGCAACTTGCTTGCTTAGGTGGCACTTTATGGGAGATGTGATGCCAGTTGGCATCACACCTTCCCTCCCTCTATATAAGGATAGAGTGGCCGGCCACTTGAGAGTTAGTCTTGCTAAATCTAGATCTATATTAATAACAAATCATATAAATAATTATAGAAAATGCAATTAATAAAGAATGCAATTTATAGAAACATTATAGAGTGATTAATTCAATATCCAACCAGCAATGGAACATATTTTTCTATTTGTAGAAACTTTACCCATATAGATATTTCACTAGCACCCCATTGCAAAAAATTAGTGCAGTACTACTTTTGATTAATTTCTAATGAAATGAATGCATAAAAATAATGTGATCAAGAAAGACAATAAATTTCCTTTGAAAGGATCATCAGAATTTATAAAATGCAACTGTTTACTTTTTCCACATGCAGCTAAAAACTTAAATTTTGCGGCACAACAGAAAATATTCATATCCATCTTAATATAGATTTGTCTTTTTCAATAAGTTATAGTTTGGACCTCTTTTCATACTCTTAAAGATGCGATAAAAATCATTGAGAAAACAGGAAAAATTGGTTGAATTTTCTGCTATAAAAAATAAATCTTAAACATAATACATGCAATTTTCCTCCCAAACTACTAATCATGATTTCACCAAACTTTGACCATGCATATCATGATCTACAAGTAGAACAACACTCAGACCAAATATTATGTTTGCAGAAATCATAAATTATAATTTTTCTTAAAGCAAAAAATATGATTATGTGAATCAACCATTGACTCTTTAATTTCTTAGAATAAACCACATAGGTAGAATTCTCATTCATATTGAGATGATTCTTTTTAGAATAAACCATGGAGAATTCTTACTCATATTCGGAAAACTATATATTAGAGCTACCCATTGATTTGTCAACCTCAATTTGGTGGAGTATTCCAATGCTCCGTTAGGTCATGAGCCCGAAAGCCAGATGAATGCTTAACATGCTAAAGTTTTAATGGATTAACAAAATCCAGCCAAGATGTGATGCATCAAGGTACGCCATTGAATAATAAAAAAAAAAGAAGTAGCTATAATGACCGAATTTTAGTGGTCGCTTAATAATCAACTACTAACCAATTGAAATATAATTTTTTAAAAAAAATTAGTGACCGCTTAATGATCGATTAGTGACACGATCACTAATTTGGTCACTAACTCTTTTTTCAGTCACTAATATTAGTGAACACACAAAGCAGTCACCAATTTAGTCATTAATTAGTATCGGACTCCTTTTGTAGTCACTAATACTAACAATCATATAAAGCAATCATTAATTCAGTCTCTAATTAATGACGGAATTATTTTTCAATCACTAATTTGTGAGAGTGATTAAAAGCAAAGAAGGGAGTAAATTAGGCCAAAGGGATTTTGATGCAGTTGAAGTTTATCACTCAACAACTTTTTGGCCTTTTAAATGCTTTTGCCATGTTTGATTACATCTATTAGCCCCAATACACTATGCTAATCTCATATAATGTTGTGTTTGAGATGGAAGATTAGGAACACAGTCATATAAAGAAATCACTAATTTAGTTACTAATTAATGACACCGAATTATTTTTATCACTAATTTGTCAGAGTGATAACAAGCCTAAAAGGGGTTGAATTAGGTCCAAAGGATTTTAATGCAGTGGAAGTTTATCACTCAGTAACTTTTCGGCCTTTCAAAATGCTTTTTCCATGTTTGATTGCATCTATTAACCCAAATACAATATGCTAATCTCATCTAATGTTGTGTTGAGATAGAAGATTAGGAACATAGGCTGGCCCGCATTTAATCTCTAGCCCGGCATTGTACATGCTATTACAGTCTATTCATGTAGCAAGGTTGGGGTGCAATTGTTTAATTGCACTACAATTGCCAATCTAACTTTGGGGCTTAAGCTGGAAAGAATTGTTGCACAAAGGGCAAATGAGTATCAAGCATCATACATGAAGTTTTATGAGATTCGTGTGGTGCCTAATCTATATGTGCAATCTTAACTATCACATAGAGAAATAACATTATAATCACATTATTTCAATCACCATTACGATCTCCCATATTAATCAAGTACCATATCAAACATGGCCTTTAAGTCTTTTTTGGAAAATAATTTTAGTTATTGACTGAAATTTGTAAATACCAGTTAAACAACTAGTTTGACTAGTGATAAATAAAGCAGTAAAAATAGAAGTAAATGAAAAATAGAATTTATAGAGGTTCGGCAAGCCTAGTCCTCTACCTAAGCTTTTACTTAGGATTTTGAACCTATCAAATTTATTAATATTTGAGAATATTTTACAAATAAGTATAATAATTTGATTGAATGGAAATTAAAGATCAAAAACACCTTAGCAGGTTGAAAATTAGCTCTTCACAAAGAGCTAAATCAGAATCCCATATGGGATAAGGTAGATTCCAAAATATTACAAAATAGTTGATTCATGAACAGGCTTAGGAGAACTACTGCTACTCTCATTTGCCCAACCTCTATCAACTGATGCACAAATTGTTGCCATTTCGTATGACAAGCTCTAGTCTCTCCTTTAAGATAGTATCCTTGAACATTATAGAAAATTCTAGATAGCACCGCCTCTACCAGTTTTTTCACCTAAAGGTCTTTAGAGCAACCAAGCACCTAGTTTGTACTCTTCATGGGTTCCCTCGAGAGTAGATATGACTTTCGTCCCTCTTCACCACTAGGTCCTTCATGACACAAACCACCTTATCCTCGTCTCTCCATGGTTCATCGAAGGCAAGCTCCCCTTGACCTTCTTCTCCACAAATTCCTTTGAAAACACAAGTCAAGCAAAGAATTTGCAAACACTTAAGCATGATGTGAATGAGAATATCGCACAACTCCTCAAAACACTCTTAAGATCTTTCTCCTGACTAGTGATTCACTCTTATGAATGCTACAAATTTTCATATTTATAGACTCATTTACAATGGCCATAAGTTCCAGTTCGGTCAGTGACCATTGCATACAAATAAGGAAACAACCCATATGGTAAGAATCCTTTCAGCCATAATTAAAGCATAATTGCGGACTTAACTAATGATGTAGCAAAAACTAGTTTACTTTCGTATTTAATGAAGATATGAATGCTAAATTAAAATCTTAAGCAATCATGTTGAATAAGGAAAGTTAATTCCAGCACATTTTGATAGATTCTAGCAAATAAGTAAGGAAAGAATAATTTAAAATAATTATAGCGTCCAAACTAGATAAATATATTTAATAAGCTAGAGATGCAAGATTTACAGCAAAAAAGGATATACTTTCCCCGTATGAAATATATGAAAATCAATCTAGATGATCTTCATGAAAAAGGTAAGTCATATTTCAGTTATTTATAAAAGGTAGATTCCACATGAGATTTATAAATTGTCTGCAAATTATTTGAACATAATTCAATATGTCCATGCAAAAAAAAAAAAAAAAAAAGCTCTTTCCTCAAATGAAAAGAAGATAGTAGAAAAGGTAAAGAAGTCATTAGTCAATCATTTCATATATTACGTTCATTGAATTTGGCTAGGATGAGAACATGTTTAAATTTAACATTAGCAATGTGATATTTCTTCTATAAATAAAAGATATGATGCTTTTAATCAAATATGAATATATGCTGTCAAAATCAATACAAAGAAAGATAAGTTCCAAACAAAACAAGATATTTTCCAAACAACATAAGTTCCAATAGATTTCTTGAATTAATTCATGTCAATCATGCAACAAATATTGTCATAATTAACATTCTTAAAGTCATGCAAAGTCACCATAGGGTTAACAACCTCTTCTTTTTTAATGATGACAATAAAATTTGATGCATGAAAGTAGAAAGATATAACATGATCTCTCCTTGTTTGTATGCCTTGATAGATCCTCACGCTTCCCCTATCTCAAAGCAAAATTTTTATCCAAAAACTAAGATAGAAGAAAAACTAGAACAGAGAAACAAAACTAATAATTGAAGATATCAATTGGGAGGAATCATACTCATAAACACAAGTTAATCTTATTAGCATTCATTTAGTTAGGCATGTGGATCAAATGATTAAACACATGGATCAAAGAATCAAGTCCAATTTAGAATGTTTAGAATGCATATGAAATGCGCATGCAAAAATTATACTTAACCAAAAAATTCAGTTCGATTTCAGATAATTAACCAATTAATCATTTCTTATTTAAACTTTTTTTTCAACATCATTAATAAAAAATATTATAATAGTGTAGCTCAATCCAAGCAATTTGATAATCCTTATTGCATTTTCATACAATTTCTTGCAATGACCTTCAATATTTTTTTTAATGCAAATAAAAATCCCCAAAAAATTTCACAAATAAATAGGAGTTTATAAAGTGTAGCAAACTCTATATGTATATAATTGATCAAGATTATCTTGTAATATCAACCATAAAGTTAACATAAATATAGATGCATGAAATGGTAACAAACATCATGAAACCAAGTAAAATTAGTGGTGACGCAGAGTACATAAACTTTCTGTTCTGAAAAATTTGGTTAAATCATTTTTAATTAATTTTCTATAAAAATTAACCAAATTAAATCAAAAACTGGATACTTATAAAAACTTAACCATTAACCAAATCAAAAATCAATTTAACTAATTTGTTTGATGAATTTGATTTTGATTCCATCGATTAACCAATTTTTTCAGTTAATGGACAATTTTGCTCACCCCTAATAGCCTCCCTATCCCTAGCTATATTAGTTCCTCTTTCTCTAGAATTAGTAGCTTCTCTTTAACATTTATAAAAGTTTTCTTGATTATACTTTCTAATCAAGAACTCCATGCTTAAGTTAATCTACTGGTTGTGCTAATCCATTCAAGCTGCTTTCCTCTCTCTAATATGATTTGAAGAGTAGCTAACAGAACTGGAAACAAGAAGACTCTAAACTGTCAAGCTAGTTTGCCCTACTTGTGTGGAGAAGATAATGCTGAGTGCATAGTTGTTATAATTTTATGGTGAAATTCTTCTTTGCGTTATCAATTTCAAGATGAATTTTTTCATATGTAGACGACATTAGAGATTAACTAAAGAGATGCTGAACCTTTAATTCAAATAAATAGTGCTGTTGGTCTCTATTTAGATGTGACGTTTTCAAAACTACTAGTTAATTCACTTAACCGTGCTGTGGTGAGCTCGCCACTGTTGAAATTCATTGCAATGAAAAATTCTATACACACTTACTTCTTACTTATTAGCAAGCTATTCAATAAAGTCTATAGTATCCTATTAAAATTGATGTTTAAAACAATTTTTGTTGTTTTGTCTTCATTTTTTATTTCTAGAAATTTCTAGACCCTCATTTCTTAGGAATACATAAGTTCAATTCTTGTAAAGCTATTCTCGATTAGTTTACTCTCTGCAAATGAGAATATGGGCTCACCTAGTAACTCTACATGAGTTGTGATCTCATAAAGAATAGAAGATATAATACTTTCATACGTTAAAACTCATTGTTGACCAATGGATTAAATAAGTTGTTTTTTCTGCCTAAGGGTTTATTTCAAAAAGATAAGGATTGGAATCTTTTCATTAACAATCTTCATTATTATTGCCTTTATATTTCATGTACTCTTATTTAGATATAGTTGTAGAGAGATATAGCACAAAGATCCAAATTATAAAGCAAAAGAGCTAAATCAAAACTTAACTACACTTCATTCAAGGATCAAATCATGCTCTTAAAATGGATTTGACTACAAAAAATTACCTTGATTGCTTAAAATTCAAGGTAGAAAGGATGACAATATTGAAATCTTCAAAACTATCTCTTCCTGGTGTAGCCGAGAACTGACAATGTTTGCCCTAGAAAATCACCTCTAGTATGGCCAAAATTTGGATAGAAATTCCTTAGCACCCTTGGGGATCTCCAGTAAAACTTTTAGCAAAAACAGAAATTGGCAAGTGCACTAAAATTGCCTCCAAAATTTCTGCACCAAAGTAGATCTTCAAGAGCAAAGTTGTCCAATTCTAAAGTCTCTAATGACATGATCCACACACCTAAGTAAAGATCTAATCAACCTTTAGTTAGCTGGATCACCAAAGGATGAAGAAGAGATGAAGGCTAAAATTTGGTGGAGAAGTTGAGGAAAGTGTGTGAAACTTCAACATGAGTGGATCACACTTTTGGAGAGAAAAAGCGCATCTACCATTCAATTAATGCATGTGGCTTTTGTATTTATGGATGAGGAGGTGTGATGCAAGTTGGCATCATACCTCCCATGAGGTAGAGTGCCAACTAAGCAAGGCCACTTGCATGTGAAGTGTGAATTTCACTTTCATTTGAATTTCATTTGAAGTCTTTATTTTATCTCATAAAATGTCATCCAGATTAATTCTAAATGCACCTCAAATGAACTCTTTCATTTGAGTTTCTCTTCAAAATTAATTCATTATATTAATTAAATTAACCCCTTAATTAATTCATTAGTCACAACAAAAGTCCTTAAGTTAGCTAACTTAACTCTTTAAGCTAGAAGGTGTTAGCTTAACCTCTTAAGTTAACTTGACTAATTAATTATCATTTGGTACCAATTAAATTAACTTCTTAATTTAATTGGTCTAATTTAACTCCTTAAATTATTTTGATCAATTTAATAATTAAATCAATCAAGCCAAAATGGCTAAAAATTAGCCAAACATTTTCTCTACAAAATCAATCACTAGTAATTTTTCTAACTCCTAGAAGATTCCCTTAATCAAATAGAACTTTCTTTAGACTTTTGTGTATGATCCATTAAGTTCTCCCATTCATTGAACATGGGCTTATAACTTTTGTGATATTTAAAATATCATAATATTCACATTAGTTTAAACTTCTTTAAACTAATAACTCAATTCAATTAATCTTAATTAATTGAAAAGTACCCAATCTCCATGGTTGATGTCCAACCTCAAGCCCGTGGAGCCTAACTAATTGGTTGAAATGAGTATGCTCTTGGTGAACCATTCTAGCTTGACGCTTGCTATGTAACTATGGTCCTTTCATCTTCTATCTCTTGAAAGAGGCCTATGGCAAGATATTTGCTGGTTCTCTAATAGCCTCAACAACTATGTTTCTATTCCTAATGTTCAATTTTTATTTATGACGTCATATTTGGAAAACTCCTTTTCTAAATTGCCATAATACTTTGCGCAAGGGTTTCTTGGAATTGATCATTATAGAACACATAAGAGATGTACTTGCCTTTTACAACGACAAGGAGATGGATCTCACAAACCTCCATATCTAAGTAGCTCATACCCAATCTTAACCCAGATGACCCACAAAGTGGTCAAGGAAGAGTTAAAGCATGAGGACCTAAACATAATGTTATCATGGATCCTCAGGTCTAAGGATTAATTATATACACTAGCGTAAGTTGGAAAACTTGTCATTCATTACTTGCCACTACAACTATCTAGTAATTCTTCAGGAAAGCCTTTAGTGAACTTGCTCTATAACAAACACTAGCTAATATGCACCCATGTCTAACATGGATTGCCCATGAAACGGAGTAATATCCAACTTTTCAGATTTATGCATTATTAGTGCACGCCTATCTGAATCTTAGATGCCCTATCTCATAAGATTCTACGACTTAGAATATTTTAAGATTATGTCCACGAAAGACTTTTAGATCACCATCCAGTATGTGACCAAATTCTGTAGTCACGTGTGATCTCAGGGCTTCAACCAAATGCTAGTTAAGTGAAATAAGTATAAGATGAAGATGGCCATTGAAATATGAATATCATTCAATCAAGATTATTTTACAAGTGAAATAGTTTACATGCCAATCTAATTGGTTGTGGAGCACTATTCAAACAATCTCCCATTTGCCCTAAAGCATCTTTCATATAGTTTTAAGATCTATCTTCTTAAGATGTCCTTCAAAGACTTTTTGCATTAGGGGTTTAGTTAGCGAATCTGCTATATTCACTTCTGAGGCTACTCTCTCTACTCGATGCTGCCTTTATCAATGATCTCATGGATAAAATGATATCGCCTCAAAATATGCTTGGATTGTTGATGAGCTCTTAGTTCTTTACCTTGCATAACTACTCCATTATTGCCACAAAAGATAACTACAAGCTCAACAATGCTACATACTACTCCAACTCTTGGATGAAGGTTTTTATCCAAACATCTTCTTTTGCAGCTTCTGACACTGTAATATATTTTGCCTCTATGGTTGACTTGGCTGTGGTGTTTTATTTGGAACGCTTCCAACTCACCGAGCCATCATTGAGGTAAAATATAAATCCAAAAGTGAATTTTAGGTCATCTACATTGAATTGGAAACTAGAATCCAAAAACACCTTAGGTTTCAATTCTCCATTGTTGTATACTAAAAACAAATCATTTGTCCTTTTCAAGTATTTAACGATCGCTTTAATGGCTTTCCATTGACATGTACTAAGGTCAAATTAAAAGCGGCTTGTAACATTTAGAGTATGTGTTACATTCGGCCTTGTGCATTAAATGGCATCTATTATGCTCGCTATAGCGGACGCATAAGGTATGTGGGACATTCTATGTCTCTCTTCGTTGGTCTTATAGGCCATAGACTTGGAGAGATGAAGATTGTATCTCATTGGGATGAATTCCTTCTTTGATTTTCCATACTAAACATCTTTAGCATCTTGTCAATGTATGGTATTTGGGAAAGCCCCAGCATTTTCATTGATCTATCTCTATAGATATGTATTCCTAATACGTAGGATGTTTTTCCCAAATCTTTCAAGAATTGTATAGATAACCATGCTTAGTATACTCTAGCATTTCTCTCTCATTCGTAATGAGAAGAATGTCATCGACATAAAGCATAATAAACTATACACTACTTATTGGAATAGTACCCCCACAAGCTAATTAGATTAGCCTTGTAAACTATTTCAATGTAAGACAATCTTGATTGAATAATATTAATTATATGGCCATCTTCATCATATGCTCTTTGTTTATTTCACTTGCATTTGGATAAAACCCTTAGATCACACAAGACTATGGGACTTGATCATGCACTAGGTGGTGATCGTGGAATAAGTCTTACATGGTCATAATCTTATATCTTTCAAGTCTATGATCTTATGAGATAGGACATCTAAGATCTGAATAGATTTATACTAACGATGCATTAATCCAAGGGTTGGATGTTGCTCCATTCCATGAACAATCCCATGTGAGATATGGATGCATCTTAGTGGACACTTGTTAGAGAAAAAGGTACTGAAGACTTGCTCAAAGAATCCACTAGATAGTCGTAGTGGCAAGTTCAAAAGAAAGTAAGGCACTAGGATCCAATCATCAAAACTTCAAAATCATGAAATTAACTAGTGCTTATAAGCACACCAAGGTTCAAATCATGCTAGGGATTCATATTTGGTAAAAGCATTACCTTAAAAAGCAAAATCCAAAGAGATACTTGTGAACTTTTCATAATTCTAGAAACTGTTTGCTATTTGTGCGACTAGAAAAGTGCCAAAATCATCCAACCAAAACTCCTCCAAAACCTCCAAAAACATTACTGGAGCTTCTCAACGCCTTTAAGAAGTTAATATAAAAAATTTAGATCAAAAAGCCTTTTGGAACACCCTGGAGAAAATCACCAAATTGGACTTTTAGAAGATGGATCTCCAAAACAAGCAAACTCTCACGTTTACCTCTATTGTTATAATCCATACATCAATTAAATATTCCAAAATTTCCAATATATAAGATGTAATAAGAGAGGAGATTTGCTATGGTGGAGGCCAATTTTAGGTAGCAAAGAAGAAAAAGAGAACAAAGCTCTCAAGACATGAATGCAATGCTTGTAAGAGGTTTTTAGAGAGAATTGTGATAGAATCTAATTCTTCACAAATGGTGTAAGCAACTAAAAATCCTCACTTCTATATCTATATATAGAGGGAGAATGGTGTGATGCCAACTAAGCATCACACCTTCGTCAAGGGTGGTGGGTGGCCCCTTGCTTGCCAAGGTGGCATGCTTGAATTTAAAATCACATTTAAATTTCATGTGCATTTTAATTTAATTTGGAATCTAATTTCCAATTAATTAAAATGTCAACTTAAATGAACTCTTCATTTGAATTTTCCCTCCAAAGTTCATTCTTTCCATTAATTAAATTAAACTCTTTAATTTAATTAGTTAACATTTGACTTAATGCTGAAGTCAAACTAGCTTAACTTAACCAATTGATGGTCATGTTGGTACCAAATAATTAACTGCATAATTATTGATCTAATTTAACTTATTAAATTAATTGATTAATTTAACACTTAAATTAATCAACTAAAAAATGACCTTAAAAATTGGTACCATAAAATTGGTCCACTAGGAGTTGGTTTTCTAATACTTAGAAAATTTTCTCCATGAATTAGGAAGTTAATTGACATTTTGTGTGTGACCAGTAGGTTCTACCATTCACTGGATATGGGCTCACAACTCCTTGTGACTTTTGAATATGTTATGTTCATTTTAGTTTAAAACTCTTAAACTAATTGAGTCAATTTAATTAATCTCATTAATTACAAAGTACCTAATCTCCATAGAGGATGTCCAACCTCAAGCCCATGGAGTCCAACTAATTAGCTGAAATGAATATTTTGGAGAATCATCATAGCTCTATGCATAGCATGAAAATATGGTCTTTTTGTCTTTTATTTCTCGAAAGAGGCCTAGGGTAAGATATTTATCAACTTGTAATAGCCTCGATATTATATCTCTATTGTTAGTGTTTGATCCCTTTGTGTGACCTCATTTTTGGAAAACTCCTTTTCCAAATTGTCACACCTTGCACAACCTTGCACAAGAATTGATCATTATAGAATGTATAGAAGATGCACTCACCCTTCATAATAATGAGAAGTTGGAATCCATCTTAGATCTCAAAAACCTCTATGATAAGTGGCTCATACCCAATCTCCACCGAAAAGACCTGCTAGGTGGTCATGGAAGAGTCAAAGTATGAGGACCAGACATAAGGTTACCATGATCCTCAGATCAAAGGACTAATAATAAATATTAGCGTAAGCGGGAGAATTAGCTACTATTGACTTGCCACTACGGCTATCTCGTGGATTCTCTAGTGGGTCTTCAATGCCTTGTTCTCTTATAAGCACCCACTAACATGCCCTCGTATATCATACAATTGCTCATGGAATAAAGCCATATCCAATACTTAGATTTATGCATTGTTAGTGCAAGTCTGTCCGAATCTTAGGTGCTCTATCTATCTCTTAAGATCTATGACTTGGAATATTTGAGATCATGATCATGTGAGATTTATTCTGTGATTGCCAAACCAAGTCTCGCAGTCATAAGTGATCTAGATATAAAGCATAAGATGAAAATAACCATAAAAAGAATATCATTCAATCAAAATTATTTTACAAGGAAATAGCTTTCACAAGGCCAATACCATTGGCTTGCAGGGTACTATTTCAATAATCTCCCACTTGCCCTAAAGCTAATGCCCCATGGCCTTAAGACCTATCTTCACAAGATGTCCTTCAAAGACCTTTTGCATTAAGGTTTTAGTCAGTAGATTTGCTATGTTCTCTTCTTGGGCAACTCTCTCCACTCGAATGTCACCTCTATCAATGATCTCCCAAATCAAATGATATCACCTCAATATGTGCTTGAATCACTGATGAGATCTTGACTCTTTAGTTTGTGCTATTGCCTTATTATTGTCGCAAAAGATAACTACTAGCTCAATAATGCTAGACACTACATTAAACTTTTAAGTAAAGTTTCTCATCCAAATACCTTCCCTTGTAGCTTTTGAAGCTGCAATATATTTTGCTTCATGGGTCAAGTCAATTGTGGTGTTTTGTTTGGAACTCTTCCAACTCACTGCATTGCCATTAAGGTAAAATATAAATTTAGAAGTAGATTTGAGGTCATCTATATCGAACTAGAAACTTGAATCAGCAAATTATTCGAGTTTCAATTTATCAGAATAGTGCCTGCAAGCCAATGAGAGTGGCTTTGTATAAACTATTTTTTTGTAAAACAATCTTGATTGAATGATATTTGTTATATGACCATCTTCATCTTATATTTTATTATACTTCACTTGTATTCTTAAACCACCTATGACTGCAGGACTTGATTTGGTGATCATGGAATAAGTCTCACATGGTTGTGATCTTAAATCTTCTAAGTCATTGGATCTTGTGAGATGGGGCATCTAAGATCCGGACAAACTTGCACTAATGAAGCATAAATCCAAAGGTTAGAGATTACTCTATTCTATGAGCAACTGTACGAGATACAAGTGCATGTTAGTGGGTGCTTGTTAGAGAATAAGGCACTGAAGACCCACTAGAAAGCCAAAGTAGCAAGTTGGTAGTGGCTACCTCCTCTATTTACACTAGTGCAAATTATTAGTCCTTTGACCTGAGGATCCATGGTAATCTTGTGTTCGGTCTTTATACTTTGACTTATCCTCAGTCACTTAGCGGGTTGTTTGGGTTGAGATTGGGTATGAGCTACTTAGCATAGAGGTTTGTGAGATCCAAGAAAAAAATTGACTCCTTATTATTGTGAAGGGCGAGTACATCTTTTATATATTCTATAATGATCGATTCCCAAAACTTCTTATGCAAGGTGGCGTGACAATTTGAAAAAGGAGTTTTCCAAAGGTGAGGTCACACATAGGGGTCAAATATTGAGAATAGAGACACCGTATCGAGAGTATTAGGGAACCGACAAATATCTTGCCTTGGGCCTCTTTCGGAAGAAAAGAGATGGAAGGACCGTATTTGCATGGCACACATAGAGCGATGATGGTTCTCCAAAATATTTATTTTGGCCAATTAATTGGGCTTCATGGGCTTGAGGTTGGACATCGACTATAGAGATTGTGTATTGTTCAATTAATGAGATTAATTAAATTGGGTTGATTAGTTAAAAGGAGTTTTAAACTAGAATGAATATAGGATATTCAAAAGTCACAAGGAGTTGTGAGCCTATGTCAAATGAATGGTAGAACCTATTGGGTCACACAAATTTAACGAGCTTCCTAATTAATGGAGAGAATTTTCTACGAAGTTAGAAAATGGTGTCTCCTAGTAGACCGATATTTGGGGCCATATTTTGAGGGTCAATTTTAGCTTGATTGATTTAAGTGTTGAATTAATCAACTAATTTATGAGTTAAATTAGACCGACAATTAAGGAGTTAATTATTTTGTGCCATCATGACCATCAATTTGTTAAGTTAACTTAAAGAATTAAGTCAACGAATTTAGCTTAAGGAGTTGAGTTAATTTGACTTAAAGAATTAAGTCAAAGGATAATTAATTAAATTAAAGCGTTTAATTTGATTAATTAGGAATATTGAATTTTGGAGGAAAAACTCAAATGAGATTTGAGATGACATCCTAATTAATTTAAAATGAGATCTCAAATGTAATTAAAATTTAAATAAAATTTGGAATCAAATTTTGCCACCTAAGCACACCCTATAGGCCGCCCCCCTTATGGAATGTGTGATACCAACTTGGCATCACACTATTTCATATCTATATATATTTATAGATAGCTGGCCAGCCATAAGCAATGCTAATTGGTGTGAAGAATTAGATTCTTCATTTCCCTCCAAAACATTTGCAAGCTAGCATTTCATGTGTTGAAGGCTAAGCTTTTTTTTTTCTTCATCTTCTTGCCCCAAATTTAGCCTCCATCACCACCATATCTTTGGTCTTATTCCAACTAAAAGACTAGAGATTTAGGAAGATCTTATTGCTATGTGACTTAATTTCTAGAGATTCATCTGTGCGAGGTTTGACTTTGCGATTTTCTCCAGGATGTTACAAATGGAAAATTAATCTGAACTTTTAAATGGAAGTAAAAAAAGGTGTTAGATATCTCCATCTATTTTTCAGAATTTTTGGAGGCGATTTGATAGGGTGATCAATGCAATTTTTCAGATTCTGTAATCAGTGAAGTGTTCACTCTATAACCCTTGGATTTGCTCATCAAGGTAATCCTCTATCTAAATCTAAATAATAGGCATGATTAGATCCTTGACTAGTATGTAGGTACTAATTACTTTGATGTTTTGAAGTTTTGATTTTAGATCCTAGTGCCTATCTTGCCTTTGTAATTCTCTATTGCCATATACTATAAATGAATCTTTGGTCCTTCTCAAGTACTTGAGGATTATTTTCCTAGCCAACCAGTGACTTTTACTTGTATTGGATTGGAACCCACTTGTAATGCTTAGCAAGTATGCCACATTCGGTCTTGTACATTGAACTGCATTATACTTTTAATGGCGAAGGCATAAAGTATGTGAGGTATTCTATATTTCTCTTCCTCAATCTTAGGGACTATAGATTTTAAGAGATGAATGCCATATCCCATGGGAAGGAATCCTCTCTTGGATTCTTCTATACTGAACCTTTTTAGTATCTTGTCAATGTACGGGGTTTGAGAAAGTCTTAGCATCCTCTTTGATCTATCTTTATAGATATATATTCCCAATATGTAGAATGATTCTCCCAAATCCTTCATGAAAAATTGTGTAGATAACTATGCTTTAGTGCACCCTAACATTCCTATCATATTCCCAATGAGAACGAGGTCATCGACATAAAGTGTAATAAGTTGTACTAAACTCCCATGGCCTTCTTGTACACATATGGTTCATACACATTTTTGACAAAGCCAAATAATTTGATCATTTTGGCAGAACATATGTTCCAATTTTGGGATGCTTGTTTTAGTCCATAAATGGATCTCTAGAGTTTGTAAACCTTTTGCTCGCTCCCTCAGGATGCAAAACCATATGACTGCTCTATATAGATTTCTTCTTCAATGTCGCCAATGAGGAAAGCAATATTTATATCTATTTGTCATATCTCATGGTCATAATATACAGCTATGTGAAGTAGAATCCGAATGGACTTAGGCATAGTGACTGGTGAAAAAGTTTTCTCAAAATCGATACTGGGTCTTTGAGTGTTACTTTTTGCCACTAGTCGTACCTTAAAAGTTGCTGCTTTTCCATCTTCTTCAAGCTTTCTCTTATAGATCCACTTGCAACCAATAGGAACTTTTCCCTTTGGTGGATCTACCAAAGTTCATACTTTATTTTAGTACTTAGAGTCCATTTTGGATCTCATGGCTTCAAGATAATGTTCTAAATCTATCTTTGACATTGCTTCTTCATAGGTTTTCAGATCATCATTCAATTGTCCTATCTCATGAAGAAATCCAAACCTTTTGTGTTACTTCTTAATCCGATCTGATCTTCTCAAAGGTTGTGTACAAGGTTCTAGTTGATCATTTATTTCCACCACTTGTAAAACTTCTTTATCATCTTAAACTTCATTAAGTTCAACGACATTGACATTTTTATATAATAGAAAATCCTTTTCGAAAAAGGCAGCATTCCTCGAAATAAACACCTTTTGTTATGAGGGATCATAAAAGTAACCCATAGAATCTCTTGGGTATCCCATGAACTTGCACAAGATAGATCAACTATCCAACTTATCTCCCATTGTCCATCTTATGTAGGTGGGAGATCAACAAACTCTTAGATAGTAGTAAGAGGGTGCTTTGTTATGCTATATCTCATGTGGTGTTTTAGGCATCGACTCTGAAGGTACTGTGTTTAGTGACTTTGCCGCCATCTCTAAAGTATATTCTCGAAAGGATATAGGCATATTAAAAAAACTTATCATGAAATATTCCATGTCCAACAAGGTATGATTTCTCCTCTTGGCTATTCTATTGTGTTGGGGTGTACCAAGTGGAGTCCATTGTGTGAGAATCCCATTCTCCTTAAGATAATCCAAGAATTTGGTACTTCAATATTCTCCTCCTCAATTTGATCGAAGGGCTTTATCATCGGTGAAGGTAATAAAGTAAGAATAGCCACCTCTCCCACTAACTCTTTGTGGTCTACAAACATCCATATGAATCAAATCTAAAGAACTTATGGTTGCTCTATTTGCCTTACAAAAAGCGCCTTAGTTATTTTTCCCTTCAAGCAAGATTCACAAGTAAGAAAGTTTTCAATGCTACTAACTTTTAGTACTTTAAGAGCTTCTAACTTGCTCATCTTATTTTTAGAGATATGGCCAAGTATAGAATGCCATAAAATGGCTTCTTCTTGGATATCTAGCTTCCTTTTAATTGTTTGAACGTTCATTAGAAGAGTTACAGAATCAAGTACGTATAATCTATTAACTAATGTACCTTAAGCAATTAAAGAACCATTCTTTAATGCTTTCAACTTCCCATTTGATATAGAAAAATCAAATCTTCATTATCAAGTATGGGAATTGAAACAATGTTCTTAATAAGGTTTGATACATAGTAAATTGGATCAAGAATAATACAAGAGTTCCCTAAGTATAAATTGGTTGAGCCTTGGACCTTGGCCGCAACTCTTACTCCATTTCCAAGGTGGAGGATCATATCCTTTCCATAAAGACTCTTTCTTCTTTTCATCCCCAATAATGAATTACAAAGGTGAGAACCACATATGGTATCAAATATCTATGAGGAATAATTGTTCATCAAATGCAATTTGAAAAAATGCATACCCTTCTCAAGGGTTGTAAGGTAAGCTTTACAGTTTTCCTTCTAATGTTCCTTTCCGCCATAATGAAAATAATTTACATTGGTCTTAGTCCTTTTCTTGACCCTCTCAAAATCTTTCTCGGGTTATTTTCCTTTTAAGGAAGAACTCTCCTTCCTCTTATCTCCCTTTATAGGGTTCCTAAGACCTTTCAACTCGAAGAAAGAAGTCATCATAAGAGATTTTTCCTTTCTTATTGTCACCTTTGTAGTCATAAGCATGTTCACCAATTCGTTGATCATTATCATTTGCTTAGACATATTATAGTTCACAACAAATTGATTGAACGATGGTGGTAATGATTGGAGGATCAAATCTGTGTAAAGGTCCTTATTTATAATCTCATCGAGTTGCCCAAGCTTCTTATGAGTCCTATCATCTTAAGCTTGTGATAATGGACATAAGCCCTTTCACTTATCCTTGACCTAAAAAGCTCCATAGATAAAGCAAACCTTTCGTGTTTAGTTTGAACACCATACAACTCTTGCATGTGTGTGTATATCTTAGAAGTGTGTTTCACGTGCTAATGAGTCTTTTAGAGCTCATTAGTCATGGATGCCAACATTAGGCATCTAACTTGTAGATCATCATCTACAAATTTCACGAACACTTCCACTAACCTCATAAGTTGCATCATTACCCAATGTGTCCAACAAACTTTGATTAAGAACATATGTCCTCTTATCGGAGTCAAGAATTATCTTAAGGTTTCTTAACCAATCTTGAAAGTTAGGCTTGGTGAGTTTATTGGTTTCCAAAATACTTGTGAATGGATTTTTAGCCATTTGTTTGTTGAAGATTTTAAAAAATCCAAAAAAGGCAAAAAAAGAGATAAGCATATGATTGAATTGATATTAAAACATGTTCATGGTCTTTCAAGTATGTTATTCTCCTACTATTTTATCAATCCTTTACCCTCAAGAAGAATTTAGGAAATCATATATCCTAGTAAGAATCAAAATCCCAAGGACTTGCAAGTAAACCTAGAGTTGTGAGACATCAATAAACAATCTAAAAGTAAGCAACTCTTGCTAATTACATCTCATGCAATTCTTAATATATTTTGCCTCACTTTTCATATAGACCCACGATTTATGAGACATCTACATTACTAGGTGTTAAGTTAAATCTACCAATCAAAACTTCGATTTAAGGTGGCCTTACGACATCCCATACCTTGTGTGCCAATGTATGGGGCATCACAAATTGAAAGTGCATCTCTTGTTAAGTATATGGTCATAACTTTCCATTATAAGTGTGGCCCACGGCTCATGAGATATCACAAAAATAATGGTAGCATCATCATGCCATATATTATTGGTAGAAGGCTTGGATTAATTAAAACTGCTTTAATTTGTATCTATTTTGACTTAATATTTGAAAAGCACTTAGACATTCTCAGTGGAAGGTTTTTGCTTGTAAAAATCTCATCATATTTATCTTTTTATTTAGGTTCTCTATATCCTAATCATACATCTCAGACATCAATAGGATGTGAAAAGTGTAAATAAGTAAATGTGCCAAGCATGCTCCTAGGGTGGGATGACCATGGGCTTAACCAAGTGGTGCACTTAGAGCCATTAGTGCATCACTCAGTTGATTTTTAAGTAGGTTGATTAAACTAAGCTATTATATGAGTGCATCTCATACATTTTTGGGTCTTTAAGCATCCTTGAATCCTCTTTGCTTCTTGCAACTTTTACAAAAGAAAGAAAACCTCACTCCTAGTGATTCTACTCTCATAACTTTGACAAGATAGAACAAGAGGCATGTAAGCCCTATTTAATACAACCCATTTCAACAACTTGAAATAATTAAAATCAATATGAAAGGCTCATGATCATCTTTATTCATTCATCATCCACTCAACAATTAAATGAACAATAAATACATCTAGAATTAACAATTAATTCCAACAATTAAATGCTTATCTCATAAACAAATAATTGAACAAGAATAGCTTTTATGCCATAATCAAGAGATTAACTTCAATCAATTTTCAAAAGCATTGAAAATGTCAAACATAATTTTGAGAAATTGCATAACACATGTGCATCAAACGTGTGTAGTGCAAAAATAAATTAAGCATAAAAGGAATTGAAAAATTAGCTCAGACCACACTAAAACCTCATACTAGAGGCCGCCACCTAACTTAGGCACATGGCTAGGCATTCCGTGCGCATAGCGTGTGCATAGCGCTTGATAGGTGCCTGGCATCCCCTATTTTAGGGCATCATGGTGTGGCAAGCCCTTTTTTTCACTCATCTTTCATGCATTAATAAATTCAGCACATGTTCTCAACATCAAAACACATATCTTCGATGAATTTTCAAATTCAAAACATCTTTTACAAGTGAAAATTCAAGTGCTCAAACATGTCTTCAAAAACTTAATTAAAGCCAAAATCATATTCTCCAAAATCTCCAATAAGACTCCAATCAAATTGGATTAAAAAATGACCAAAACTCTTTTGATCAATCATCAACGTGCTATATCAACATATAACATCAATGAATACCAAATCATCATTCAACATTAATCACTATGAATTAAAACATACTAAACTACATGAATTAATACTTAAATCACAGAATAACATGCTTTCAATTTGTCAATCAAGGAGCCACACACAACATCAACCAAACACTCCAATCCATTATATGAATTGAGAGTTTAGTGATCTAGATTAAGCCATCACATGAATCAATCATCTATAGAATATCCAAATCTAAGTATGATTTAGGCTCCAATACCACTTGAAAGCAAGTAAGGTACTAGGATCTAATTATCAAAACTTCGCAAGCATGAAATTAACTAGTACCTACAAGTGTACCAAGGATCAAATCATGCTAGGAATTTAAATTTGGTGTGAACATTAACTTGAAAAGAAAAATTCAAGGAGACACTTGCGAGCTTTTCACAATTCTAGAAACTATTTGCTACTAGTATGACTAGAAGAGTGCAAAAATTGCCCAACCAAAACTACACCAAAAATTTCAAAAAAATTACTGAAGTATATCAACGCCTTTAAGAACTTACTCTAAAAAATTTGGATTAAAAATCCTACTGGAACTTCTTGGGGAAAATTTCCAAATCGGACACTTAGCAAGTAGATCTCCAAACAGGCAAATTCTTTTGTTTGCCTTTATTGTTATAATCCACACACCAATTAAATCTTCCAAAATCTTCAATCTATAAGTTGGAATAAGATAGGAGATGTGCAGTGGTGAAGGCCAATTTTAGGTAGGGAAGAAGAAGAAGAGAGCAATGTTTTCAACACATGAATACAATGCTTGCAAGATATTTTTGGAGGGAATTGTGATACAATCAAATTGTTTACAAATGATGTGAGCTTCTAAATATCCTCGCCTATATATATATAGAAGGGGGATGGTGTGGTACCTAGCCATCACACCTTCCTCAAGGGTGGTGAGCGGCCACTTGCTTGCCAAGGTGGCATGCTTACATTTCAAATCATATTTGAATTTTATGTGCATTTTAATTTAATTTGAAATCTAATTTCAAATTAATTAAAATTCCAACTCAAATGTTCTCTTCATTTGAATTTTCCATCCAAATTTCATTCTTTCCATTAATTAAATAAAGTCTTTAATTTAATCAGTTAACCTTTGACTTAATTCATAAGTCAAACTAGCTCAACTCGACTAATTGATGGTCATGTTGGCACCAAATAATTAACTCCTTAATTATTGATATAATTTAACTCCTTAAATTAATTGATTAATTTAATACTTAAATTATTGAAACAAAAAATGACCTTGAAAATTGGTACCATAAAATTGGGCCACTAGGAGTTGGTTTTCTAACACTTAGAAATTTTTCTACATCAATTAGGAAGTTAATTGGCTTTTTGGGTGTGACCCAATAGGTTCTACCATTCATTGGACATGGGCACACAACTCATTGTGACTTTTGAATATGTTATATTCATTTTAGTTTAAAAATCCTTTTAAACTAATCGACTTAATTCAATTAATCTCATTAATTGAGGAGTACCCAATCTCCATGGTTGATGTCTAGCCTTAAGCCCATAAAGCCTAACTAATTAGCAGAAATGAATATTCTAGAGAACCATCATAACTTCATACGTACCATGCAAATACGATCCTTTCATCTCCT
This sequence comes from Jacaranda copaia, assembly GCA_014898725.1. NCBI lineage: Eukaryota > Viridiplantae > Streptophyta > Magnoliopsida > Lamiales > Bignoniaceae > Jacaranda > Jacaranda copaia. Next base: position 1,773,437 of record JACGDI010002672.1, on the reverse strand, counting down.
ATTACACAAAACAGACCTAGGACAAGATATTTGTTGACTCCTTAATAGTCTTAATACTATATCTCTATTCTTAGTGTTCGATCTCTTTATGTGATCTCCTCTTTGGAAAACTCTTCCAAATTATCATGCCTTGTACAAGAATTTCTTAGAATTGATCATTATAGAATACATGGGAGATGTATTTGCCTGTCACAATAGTGAGGAGTCGGATTCTATCTTGAATCTCACAAACCTCTATGGTAAGTAGCTTATACCCAATCTCAACCCGAATGACCAACCAGATGATTAAGGAAGAATCAAATCATGAAGGCCGAACACAAGGTTATCATGGATTCTCAGGTCAAAGGACTAATAATATGCACTAACTTAAGCGGGAGAATTAGCTACTACCAACTTGCCACTACCACTATCTAGTGGATGTAGGTTTGTGTGGCACTAGAGTCCAAATATTTTCACAAAAGGTTGAAAAACTAGCCCACACAAACACCCCAAGGATCAAAACATGCATGAAATTCAGATTTGGAAAGGGAAAATACCTTGGTGATGGCAAAAAAATGAAAAGCAAGAGCGAAACTCTTTCAAACAGTCAAATAGGCTCTTCACTAGTGCAATTAGATCACCACCAATTTTTCTTTGGATGGACTCCTCCATTTGAGCTGGCATTTTTACTGGAACTCCTCAACCTTTTGAAGATTCTTCAATCCAAATTTTAGATTGATTAGAACACCAGAGGTACTCCTAAAAGAAGCAAATATCAACTGCCAGAAACTGTTTTAGTTAAGAGCAAAAGCAACTAAAATAGATTGCCTCTAATGCAAACGTCCACACACCAAATCTATAGCCTATTCTTAATAGAAAGGCTGGAAAATATGTAGAGAATGAGGGGAAAAAGATTGGGAATATTGAAGTGGAAGGAGAAGGGAGAGGGAGAGACTGATAAGAGGCTAATAGCTTAGATTCCCACTACATAATATTGTTGAGAGAAAATCATATAAAATATACACCTCACATGCATATGGCCAGCCACTCTACCATATCTATATATAGGAGTGGTCACACACCTCCCACAAGGAGGTGATGCCAAGTGTCCCTTGCTTACGTGGCTACTAACTTTGTGATTAGTGAATTTAATTGAAGCACAAATTTCATCTAATGAAATATCTTGCAATTAAATTCTAATTCTTATTAAATGAACTCTTCATTTAAAAATTCTCTAAAAAATTATCTCTCCAACTTAATTAAATTAAATATTTTAATTTAATTAAGAATTGTTCGACTTAACTCTTAAGTCAAAGCGCTTAGCAATTTAAGCTAGTCAAATTTAACTCAACCCTTAAATTAATTTTGACCAATTGATAGTCATGTGACATCAATTAATTAACCTTTAATTAATTTATCTTTAATTAATTGATCTTAATTTAATTCTTAAAATTAATTTGACCAATTTAACATTTAAATTGATCAAGTCAAAATGACTACAATTTTGCCTCCTCCAAAACAGGTCATGAATTTTCTAACTTTAAGAAAATTCACATTCCTTCAAAAGGCCATTTTATTGGCTTTTGTGTGTGACCTATTAGGTTTTACCGACATGGGCTCACAACTCCTTGTGACATTTGGAATATCAAATATTCACTTTAGTTTAAACTCTTTTAAACTGTGTGGCTCAATTCAATTAATCTCATTAATTGAAGAGTACCCAATCTCCAAGATCGATGTCCAACCTCAACTAATGGAGCCCAACCAATTAGCCAAAATGAATGCTCTTGAAAAACCATTATAGCATTACATATACCATTTATATATGGTCCTTTCATCTCCTATCTCCCGAAAGAGGCCTAGGGCAAGATATTAGTAGGATCCCTAATAGCCTCACTATTATGTTTCTATTCTTAATGTTCGATTTCATTGTGTGACCTTATCTTTGATAAACTCTTTTTTCAAATTGTCACACTACTTTGTGTAATGACTTTTAGGAATTGATCATTATAGAACATATAGGAGATGCACTCACCCTTCACAAATATGAGGAGTCAAATTCTTTCTTGGATCTCACTAACCTTTATGTCTAGTAGCTCATGCCCAATCTCTACTTGGGCAGCTCGCTAAGTGACTTGGAAAGAGTTAAAACATAGAGGCTAAACACAAAGCTAACATGGATCCTTCGGTCAATGGACTAATAATATGCACTAGCATAAGTGGAGGAACTTACCACTACCGACATGCCACTTCGACTATCTAGTGGATTCTCCAGGTAGGTCTTTAGTGCCTTGTTCTCTAACAACCACCCACCAATATGTATCCATATCTCATATGGGATTGCTCATGGAATGGAGCAACATCTAACCATTAGATTTATGCCTCATTAGTGCAAGTCTATCTGGATCTTAGATGCCCTATCTCATAAGATCTTATGACTAGGAAGATTTAAGATCACGGCTGTGTAGGATTTATTCTATGATCACCACCAGTGCATGATCAAGTTCCATAGTCTTGTGTGATTTATGGGTTTTATCCAAATGCAAGTGATGAAAATAAAGAGCATAAGATGAAGATGGCCGTATAATGAATATCATTTAATCACGATTGTCTTACAATAAAATAGTTTTCAAGGTCAATCTAATTGCTCGTAGGGTACTATTTCAATAGTGGATTCTCGGATAGGTTTTCAATGCCTTGTTCTCTAACGAGCACTCACTAACATACACTCGTATCTCATACAATTGCTCTTGGAATGAAGTAGTACCCCACTCTTGGATTTATGCATTATTAGTGCAAGTCTATCTGGATCTTAGATGCTCCGTTTTTTAGGATCCTATGACTTGAAAAATTTAAGATCACGATTGTGTGAAACTTATTCCATGGTCACCAAATCAAGTCTCATTGTCATAAGTGATTTAGGGGCTTCATCCAAATACGAGTGAAGTGATATAAAGCATATGATGAAGATGGCTATATGTAGAATATATTTCAATTAAAATTATTTTACAAGGAAATAGCTTCTACAAGGCCATTACCATTGGCTTGTAAGGTACTATCACAATGAAATTCTCCCACTTATGCTAGTGCATATTATTAGTACTTTGACCTAAGGATCCATGCTTTGACTCTTCCTTGGTTACTAAGTGAGCCACTCAGGTAGAGATTGGGCATGAGCTGCAGGACATGGAGGTTTGTGAGATCTGAGAAGTGTAGATTTGTGTGACACTAAGGTTCAAATATTTTAACAAAAAGTTGAAAAATAAATAGTCCACATGAACACCCCAAGGATGAAAACATGCATGAAATTCAGATTTGTATAGGGGAAATACCTTGGTGCTGGCAAAAATGAAGAGCAAGAGTCAAACTCCTCCCTATTGTCAAATGGGCTCTTCACCGGTGTAGCAGGATCACCACCATTTTACCTTTAGATAGACTTCTCTGTTTGGGCTGAATTTTAACTGAAACTTCTCAACCCTTTGAAGATTGTACAGTCCAAATTTTAGGATGATCAAAACTCCAAAGGTAATCAAATCAGAGGCAAAAACTGGCTGCCAAAAACAGCTCCAGTCAAGAGCAAAAAGCAACCAAACTAGATTGCCTCAAATACAAACGCCCACACACCAAATGAACGGCCTATTCTATATAGAAAGGCTAGAATATTTGTAGAGAATGAGTGGAGGAAGGCTAAGAATATTGTGGTGGAAAAAGGAGAGAGAAGGAGGGAGTGATGAGAGACTAACAACTTAGATTCCCACTACACAATATTGTTGGGAGAATATCACGCAAAAATTGCTCACCTCATGCATCATATGGCCAGACACTCACTATATCTATATATAGTAGTGGTCACACACCTCCTTCAAGGAGGTGATGTCAAGTGTCCCTTGCTTAGGTGGCCACTAACTTTGTGATTAGTGAATTTAATTGAAGCACCAATTTCATCTAATGAAATGCCTTACAATTAAATTCTAATTCTTATTAAATGAAATCTTAATTTAATAATTCTTCCAAAAATTATCTCTCCAACTTAATTAAATTAAACACTTTAATTTAATTAATAATCATTTAACTTAACTCTTAAGTCAAAACGCTTAATGTTTTAAGCTAGCCAAAGTTAACTCAACCCTTAAATTAATTTTGATCAATTTATAGTCATGTGGTATCAATTAATTAATCTTTAATTAATTGATTTTAATTTAACTCTTAAATTAATTTGACCAATTTAACATTTAAATTGATCAAGTTAAAATGACTATAATTTCGCCTCCTCCAAAAAAATGGTCATGAATTTTCTAACTCTTAGAAAATTCACCTTCCTTTAGTAAGCCATTTTATTAGCTTTTGTGTGTGACCTATTAGGTTCTATCATTCATTGGATATGGGCTCACAACTCTTTGTGACTTTGGAATATTAAATATTCACTTTAGTTTATACTCCATTAAACTAAGCAACTCAATTCAATTAATCTCATTAATTGAAGAGTACCTAATCTCCATGGTCAATGTCTAACTTCAAGCCCATGGAGCCCAACTAATTGGCTGAAATGAATGCTCTTGAAGAACCATTGTAGCATTACGCATACCATGCAAATACGGTCCTTCGATCTCCTATCTCCTGAAAGATGCCTCAATACTATATTTCTATTCCTAATGTTCAATTCCATTATGTGACCTCATCTTTTAAAAACTCATTCTCCAAATTATCACACCACCTTGCGCAAGAATTTTTGGGAATCGATCATTATAGAACACATAGGAGATGCATTTAACCTTCACAAAGACAAAGAATTGGACTTCTTCTTAGATCTCACAAACCTCCATGTCAAGTAGCTCATGCCCAACCTCTACTTGAGTGGCCTACTAAGTGACCAGGGAAAAATCAAAGCATAAGGGTCAAACACAAGGCTACCATGGATCCTCAGGTCAAAGGGCTAATAATATGTACTAGCATAAGCGAGAGAACTTGCTACTACTGACATGCCACTTCGCTATCTAGTGGATTCTCCAAGTAGGTCTTCAGTGCCTTGTATACTAACAAGCACCCACCAACATGCCTCAATATCTCATATGGTATTGCTCGTGGAAAAGAGCAATATCCAACCCTTGGATTTATGCATCGTTAGTGTAAGTCTACTCGAATCTTAGACGCCCTGCCTCATAAGATCCTATGACTTGAAAGATTTAAGATCACGACTGTGTAGGACTTATTCTATGATCACGACATAGTGCGTGACCAAGTCCTATAGTCTTTTGTGATCTATGGGCTTCATCTAAATAGAAGTGAAGAAATTAAAAGGCATAATATGAAGATGGTTATATAATAAGTATCATTCAATCAAGATTGTCTTTTAATGAAATAGTTTACAAAGCCAATCTAATTAGCTTGCGGGGCACTATTCAAACAATCTCTCACTTGCCCTAAAGCCAATGTCCCATGGCCTTGAGACCCATTTTCTCAAGATGTCCTTCAAAGATCTTTTGTGATAGGGATTTAGTCAGTAGATCTACTATGTTCCTTTTCGAGGCAACTCTCTCCACTTGGATGTTGCCTTTATCATTGATCTCTTCAATCAAATGATATCACCTCAAAATGTGCTTGGATCGCTGATGAGATCTTGGCTCTTTAGCTTGTGGTACTGCCTTATTATTGTTGCAAAAGATAACAACTGGTTTAGTAATGCTAGGCACTACATTCAACTCTTGAATAAAGTTTTTCATCCAAACAAATTCCTTTGCGGCTTCCGAAGCCACAATGTATTCTGAATCTATGGTAGAGTCGATCGTGGTGTCCTGTTTGGAACTTTTCCAACTTATGGCACCACCATTAAGGTAAAATATGAATCCAGAAGTGGATTTGAGGTCATCTACATTAGATTGGAAACTTGAATGCAAAAACCCTTTGAGTTTCAATTCTCTAGTTCCGTATACCAAAAATATATCCTTAGTTCTTCTTAAGTACTTAAGGATTGCTTTTACGGCTATCTAGTGACTCTCACTGGGATTGGATTGAAACATACTCATAATGCTTAACAAGTGTGCCACATTCAGTCTAGTACTTTAAACTGCATACATTATGCTTCCAATAGCGAAGGCATAAGGTATGTGAGATATTCTTCGTTTCCTTTCCTCAGTCTGGGGGGCCATAGACTTCAAGAGATGAATGCCATGTTTCATGGGAAGAAATGCTCTCTTGGATTCTTCCATATTAAACCTCTTTAGTATTTTGTCATTGTACAAGGTTTGCGAAAGCCCCAGCATCCTCTTTGATCTATCTCTATAGATACGTATTCCTAATACATAGGATGCTTATCCCAAATCCTTCATGGAGAATTAAATAGATAACCATGTTTTAGTGCACTCTAATGTTCCTACCTCATTCCTAATGAGAAGAATATCATCGATGTAAAGCACAATAAACTGTACACTATTCCTACAGGCCTTTATAAACACATATGGGTCTTACACATTCTTAACAAAGCCAAATAATTTGATTGTTTGGTCAAAACGTATGCTCCAACTTTGGGATGCTTGTTTAAGTCCATAAATGGATCTCTAGAGTAAAACCTTGTGGTTGCTCCATGTAGATTTCTTTTTCAATGTCACCATTGAGGAAAGTAATTTTTACATCCATTTGCCATATGTCATAGTCATAATATGGAACAATGGCAAGTAAAATCTGAATAGACTTAAGTATAGTAATGGTGCAAAGGTTTTCTTGAAATTGATACTAGGTCTTTAAGTATAACTCATTGCCACTAGTCACATCTTAAAAGTCACCATTTCTTCATCTACTCCAAGCTTTTGCTTATAGATCCACTTGCAACCAATGAAAACTATTCCCTTTGGTGGATCTACCAAAGTCTACACTTTGTTTGAGTAAATGGAGTCCATTTTGGATCTCATAGCTTCTAGCCAACGTCTTGAATTTATGTCTGACATAGCTTCCTCATAGATCTTTGGATCATCATCCGATTGTCCCATTTCATGAAGAAATCTGAACTTTTTGGGTTACTTCTTAATCCGGTCCAACCTTGTCAGAGGTTGTGTACAAGGCTTTTGTAAATTTTTTTTATTTCCACCGCCTGTGGGATTTCTTGATCATCTTGAACTTTATTAAGTTCAATAATAACACCCTTTCTATCTAATAAAAATTCTTTTTCCAAAAAGTGGGCATTCTTTGAAACAAACACCTTTTGTTTTAAGGGATCATAGAAGTAATAACCCATGGACTCTTTAAGGAATTCCACAAACTTGCACAAGGTGGATCTGCTATCCAACTTATCTCCCACTATTTGTCTTATGTATGCTGGAGATTCCCAAACCTTGATATATTGGTAAGTGCGTGCTTTGCCATGGCATATCTCATGTGGTATTTTTGGCATCGACTTTGAAGGTACCATATTTAGTAATCTCGCTGCCATTTCTAGGGTGTATCCTTAAAAAGATATAAGCACATCAGAAAGCTCAACATGAAATAAACTATATCTAACAGGGTATGATTTTTTCTCTTAGCCACTCCATTATGGTAAGGTGTGCCAGGTGGAGTCAATTGAGTGAGAATCCCATTCTCCTTTAGATAATCCAAGAATTCGGTACTTAAATATTCACTCTCTTGATCTAATTGAAGGGCTTTAATACTAAGTCCCTTTTGCTTTTCTACTTCATTCTTGTACTCTTTGAACTTTTCAAAGGCTTCGGATTTGTACTTCATAAGATACATATGTCCAAATCGAATATAATCATCAATGAAGGTGATGAAGTAAGAATAGCCTTCTCTCCTACTAACTCTTAGTGGACCACAAACATCCATATGGATCAAATTCAAAGGATTTGTGGAGCGTTCAGTTTGTCCTACAAAAGGTGCCTTGGTCACTTTTTCTTTCAAACAAGATTCAAAAGTAGGAAGTTCCTTAATGCCTCTAACTTTTAGTGTTTTGAGAGCTTCCATCTTGTTAATCCTATTTTTAGAGATATGCCTAAGTCTAGCATACCAAAGAATGGTTTCTTCTTGGTTATCCAATTTCCTTTTATTTGAATAAATATGCATTCATGAAGTTTGAGAATCAAGTATGTATAACTTGTTGATCAATGTACTTTTAGCAATCAAAGAACCATTCTTTAATGCTTTCAAAATCCCATTTGATATAGAAAAATCAAATCCTTCACTATCAAGAATGGGAATTGAAATGATGTTTTTAACAAGATTAGGTACATAATAAACTAGATTAAGTAAAATACTAGAAATTTCAAAGTTTAACTTAATTACACCTTGGACCATGGTTGCAACTCTTGCTCCATTTCCTAGGCGTAGGATCATATCCCCTTCACCTAGACTCCTTTTTCTTTTCATCCCCTGTAATGAATTACAAAGGTGAGAACCACATGCGGTATTAAATACCCATGAGGAAGAACTAGTCATGCAATGCATTTTAATTACAAACATACCCTTCTTGAGGGTAGCAAGATAGGCCTTGCAGTTCCTCTTCTAGTGCCCTTTTTCACCATAGTGGAAATAGTTTGCATTGGTCTTAGTCTTCATCTTAAACCTCCCAAAACTTTTCTCGGGATGCTTCGCTTTGGAGGAAGAACTTTTCTTCCTCCTTTCTCCCTTTCTCGGGCTTTTTGAGCCTTTTGACTTAGAGAAAAAAGCAAGCATCAGAGGCTTTTTCCTTTTCATTGTTGCCTCAGTGGTAACAAGTATATTCACCAATTCATTGATCATAATCTCTTACTTGGACATGTTAAAGTTCACAACGAATTGGTCGAATGACGGGGGTAATGATTGGAGGATCAAATCTGCATAGAGGTCATTGTCCATGATCACATCGAGTTGCCCAAGCTTTTCAATGAGTCCAATCATCTTTAGCCCACGATTATGAATACTCAAACCCTCTATCATCATTGACCTAAAGAGCTCTTTAGATAATGTGAACCTATCGTGTGTTGATTGCATACCATATAACTTTTGCAGGTGTTTATAGATCTCACTTGCACGCCTCATATGCTCATGAGTCTTTTGAAGCTCATTGGTCATGGATGCCATCATGAGATATCTCACTTGTAGATCATTATCTACAAATTTAGTGAATACTTCACGTGCCTCATGAGAAGGGTTATTGTCCAATATGTCCGGCGGACTTTGATTTAGGACATAGGTCCTCTTTTTAGAGTCAAGAATTATCTTGAGGTTTCTCAACCAATCTTGGAAGTTAGGCTTGGTGAGTTTATTGGCTTTTTAAATGCTTGCAAATGGATTTTCAGCCATTTTGTTTTTGGAGATTTCAAAAATGTACAAGAGGAGAAAAAAGAGCATAAGCATGTGATTGAAAAATGATATTAAAAACACGTTTATGGTCTTTCAAGCATATTTTCTCCCACTATTTTATCAAATCCTTCACCCCTTTAGAAGAATTTGAGAAATCTCATTTCCTAGTGAGAATCAAGATTCCTAGGACTTGCAAGTGGACCCCCATGATTGAGTCCCATCCACAAGCAATCGAAGGGTAAGCAACTTTTGTTAATTGTATCTCATGCAACTCTTAATATATTTTACCTCACTTTCCATATAGACCCATGTGACCATGTGCCATCTATACTACTAAGTGTCTAAGTCCAACCCACTAATCATACTTTTTGTTTGGAGACGGCCTCACAACATCCCCCGTGATTGAGTGTCAATGCATGAGGGTTCTTCAGTCAAAGGTGTATCTTGTGCTAAGTGCATGCTCCCAGTTTTCCTCCTAAGTGTGACCCCTATGATCGAGTGCTATTAGATAAAATTGATAGCATCGTCATGGCATACACTATTGGTGGAAGGCTTGAATTAATTAAAACTCTCTTAATTTATATCCATTTTGACTTGATATTTGAAAACACATAGACATTCTAAGTGAGGGATTTTGCTTGCAAAGATTTCATCATTTTATCTTCTTATTTAGGTTTTCTATATCCTAATCGTGCATCACATACATCAATAGAAAATGAAAAGCATAAATAAGTAAATAGCCTAGCATGCTCCTAGGGTGGGATGATTATGAGCCTAACCAAGTGATGTACTTAAAGCCATAGGTGCATCATTTCGGTTGATTTTAAGTGGGTTGAATTAAACTAAACTATTACATGAGAGTATCCCATACATTCATGGGTCTTCAAATGGCCTTCATGCCTCTATATGACTCCTTGCTTCATGAACATTTACATAAATGGAAATCCTCACTCCTAGTGATTCTTCTCTCGTAACTTTTACAAGATAGAACGAGAGGCATGAAAGCCCTATTTAATAGAACCTATTTCAACAAATGAAATAAATAAAATCAATATTAGTGGCTCATGACCATCCCCATTCATTCAACATTTAAATGAACAATAAATAAACTAAGAATTAACATTCAATTCCAACAATTAAGTGCTAATCAAATTAACAAATAATTGGTCATGCAAAAACAAGCACAACATTTAGGCATCATACTTTTGCCATATATGGAGATAAACCTACGCAAGTTTAAAAGTAATTAAATGTGTCCAACACATTTTTTGAGAGTTTGCACAACATTTGTGCAACCCAAGGAACCTAAAAAGCTCAAAATTTACTCAAGACCAAATAGGGTACTGTTGGCCAAGGCAAGCTCAAGGTTGGGCAACAACCAAATGGTCGCAGCCTTACCAAGAGCTGCCAACTATCGGTAGCAACCCTATTTTGGGGTCAAGTGTGAACCAAGCCATTTTTGGCTCAACTTTCATGTACCAAGATTTTAGAACAACTACTGAATATCAAAACACACAATATGTATGAAGATTTCATATTAAAACACCTTTCAAAATTAAAATATCAAGTGCCCAAAGATGCTTGAAAAATAAGTTTAAGCAAGAATCATATTGTTCAAAAAGTCTCCAATTATATCCAATCCTGTTGGACCCAAAATTGACCAAAACAACTTAAAGCCATTCATAACATGCCATATCAGAATATAAGATTCACCAATACCAAATAAAAAATTTAACATCAGAAAATGGAATCAAAACATGCCCATCACATGATTTAACAATTAAAGCATACAACAGCATGATTTAATCCATCAAGGAGCCACAAGCAAGATCATTCATACACTCCAATCCATCATATGGATTGAGTACATGGTGATTTTGATCAGTTCTTCACAAAAACCAATCATCCAAGTTGGAAGAGTGCCCTGCAAGCCAATGAGATTGTCCTTGTACAAACTATTACCTTGTAAAGCAATCTTGATTGGATGATATTCTTTATATAGCCACTTTAATCTTATGCTTTGTTATACTTCACTTATATTTGGATAAAGCCTTTAGATCACCTTAGACTATGGGACTTGGTTTGGTGACTATGGAATAAGTCTCACACGGTCATGAACTTAAAACTTCTATGTCATAGGATCTTATGAGACGGGACATCTAAGATTCAGATAGACTTGCACTAACAATGCATAAATTCAAGAGTTGGAGATTGCTCCATTCCATGAACAACTGATGAGATATGGGTGCATGTTAGTGCGTACTTGTTAGAGAACAAGGCATTGAAGACCCACTAGAGAATCCATTAGGTAGCCAAAGACATAAGTCAGTAGTGGCTAATTTTTCTGCTTATGCTAGTGCATATTATTAGTTCTCTGACCTAAGGATCTATGGTAACCTTGTGTCCAATCCTCATGCTTTGACTCATTCTTGACCACTTAGTGGGTCTTTCAGCTTGAGATTAGGTATGAGCTACTTGGCATAGAGGTTTGTGAGATCTAAGATGGAATTCGACTCCTTGCTATTGTGAAGGTCGAGTACATCTTCTATGTGTTCTGTAGTGATTGATTCTAAGAAATCCTTTCGCAAGGTGGTGTGACAATTTGGAAAAGTAGTTTTCCAAAGGTGAGGTCTCACAAATTGATTCAAACATTAAGAATAGAGACATAATATCGAGGCTAATAGGGAGCCCATAAATATTTTACCCTAGGCCTCTTTCAAGAGATAGGAGATGGAAAGACTGTATTTGCATGGCATGCACAGAGCAATGATGGTTCTCCAGAATATTCATTTTGGCCAAATTAGTTGGGCTCCATAGGCTTGAGGTTGGACATCGACTATGGAGAATGGATACTCTTTAATTAGCGAGATTAATTGAATTGAGTCGACTAGTTTGAAAGGAGTTTTAAACTATAATGAATATAAGACATACAAAAGTCACAAGATGTTGTTAGCCCATGTCCAATGAATGGTATAACCTATTGGGTCACACACAAAATCTAATTAGCTTCCTAATTGATGGAGAGAATTTTTTAAGGAGTTAGAAAAGAGATCTCTTGATTCTAATGGACCAATTTTGGTGCAAAATTTGAAGGTCAATTTTGGTTTGATTGATTTAAGAGTTAAATTGATCAACTAATTTAAAGAGTTAAATTAGACCAATAATTAAGGAGCTAATTGTTTGGTGCCAACATGACCATCAATTGGTCAAGTTAACTTAAAGAGTTAAGCTACTTTGACTTAAAGAGTTAAGTCAAAGCATAATTAATTAAATTAAAGAGTTTAATTTGATTAATTAGGAAGAATGCATTTTTGGAGGGAAGAGTCAAATGAGATTTGAGATGGCATCTTAATTAATTTGAAATGACATTCTAAATGTAATTAAGATGCAAATAAAATTTGGATTCCCTTGGCACCTTGGCATCTTGGCCATCCCTCGCCCCGCTTCATGGAATGTGTGATGCCACCATGGCATCACACAAATTCACATCTATATATAGATATAGCATAGGAGCCGACTGGAGAGAGAATGTGGTGTGCAAAAGGTGTGAAGAATTAGATTCTTCATTTTTCTCTCCAAAATCAACCCCTTGTGCAAGCTTGCATTTCATGTGTTGAAGGCTTAGCTTTTCTTCCTCCTCATACAAAAATTTTAGCCCCCATCATCCCCAGTTCTCTAGTTCTATTCCATCTTATGAATTAGTAAATTAAGGAAGTTTTATTAGTGTGTGAACTGTCTTAATAGAGGCAAGACGTGTGGCTTGCTCTGTATCTGGAGAGCTCTCTACATGAGGTCCGACTTTATGTATTTCTCTCAGATGATCCGGAAGTCCAATTGATTTGAATTTTTGATTGAAGATTCTCCAAGGTGTTGGATATCTTCAATAAGTTTTTTTAAATTTTTAGAGGTGATTTGGTAGGGTGATCGTTGCTATTCTTTCGCTGTGCTGCTAACAAACAGAATCTAGAATCTGTGAAGAGTTCACTTGTTTCATTCTGAATTTGCTTATCAAGGTAATCCTATATCTAAATCTGAATCCAAGGCATGACTACATCCTTAGTGTCTATCTTGCTTTCAAGTGGTATTTGACCCTTAATCATGCTTAGATTTGGATTTTGCTTGGTTGATTTATTCATATGATGGGTTGATCTATATCACCATATTCTCGACTCAATTGATGGATTTGGGAATTTGGGTGATTTGTATGTGGCTCCTTGATTAATGAATTAAAAGCATGCCATTATGTGATTTAAGTGTTAATTCATGTAGTTAGTAAGTTTTAATTCATAGTGATTAATCTTGAAATGTGTTTTGGCATTAATTGATGTTATATGTTGATATAGCATGTTGGATTATGACTAAAAGAGTTCTGGTCTATTTTGGATCCAATTTGATTGGAATTATATAGGAGATTACTTGAAGAATCTAATTCTCACTTTTTTTGATTTTTTAAAGCATGTTTGAGTACTTTTATTTCCAATTTTAAACAGTGTTTTGAATATGGAAATTGATCTAAAATGTGTGTTATATGTTTGCGAACATGTGCTAAAATTGTTGGTGTATAAAAGTTGACTGGAGAATGAACTTAGCATGCCTTGAACTCTAAAAGCTAGGGATGCTGTGCACATGGGCTGCCCAACCGTGCATTGAGGGCTGCTAGGTAGTTCAGTCTTGGGTTTATTTGGTGAGCTTTGAGTTGTTTTCTCAACTTCTTTAATGCTCAACAAGTTTTTGCATTACACACATTGGTTGCACAAGTGTTGTGCTAAGCCTCAAAATTATGTTTGACATATTTGAATGCTTTTGAAAATTGGTTAAAGTTGATCTCCTATTAATGGCATAAGTGTTATGCTTGGTTCAATTATTTGTTTATGAGATGAGCATTTAATTGATGGAATTCATTGTTAATTCTAGATTTTTTTTGTTGTTCATTTAATTGTTGAATGAATGATGAATGAATGGGGGTGATCATGAGCCTTTTAAATTGATTTTATTTGTTTCATGTTGTTGAAATGGGTTGTATTAAATGGGGCTTGCATGCCTCTTGTTCTATCTTGTAAACATTATGAGAGTAGAACTTCTAGGGGTGAGGATTTCCATTTCATGTAAATATTGCTTGGAGCAAGGAGTCTAATGGAGGCATGGAGGCCAATTCAAGACCCATGAATGTATGCGATACACTCATGTGATAGTTTAGTTTAATTCAGCCCACTTAAAATCAATGGAAGTGATGCACCTATGGCTCTAAATGCATTACTTGGCTAAGTTCATGGTCATCCCACCCTAGGAGCATGCAAGGCTATTTATTTATTTATGCTTTCATATCCTATTGATGTATGAGATGCATGATTAGGATATAGAGAATCCAAATAAGAAGATAAAATGATGAGATATTTGCAAGCAAAAACCTCCACTTAAAATGTCTAAGTAATTTTAGTATTAAGTTAAAATGGATAAAAATTAAAGGAGTTTTAATTAATCCAAACCTTCCATCAATAGTGTACACAATGATGATGGTATCAATTTTGTGTGATGGCAGTCGGTCACGGGGGTCACACTTAGGAGGAAAGCTATGAACATACTCTTAGCATGAGATGCATCTTTGACTTGGGAACCCCACGCATTGACACTTGGTGACGGGGGATGTCATGGGCTGTCTTGAGATAAAGTTTGATTGGTGGGTCTGATTTAACACTTAGTAGTATAAATGGCATAAGGTCATGTGGGTCTATATGAAGAGTGAGGCAACATATATCAAGAATTGCATGAGATGCAATTAGCAAAAGTTGCTTACCCTTCGATTGCTC